>JAUNZO010004356.1:0-65425 GCA_031894775.1 Chloris gayana
TATCATGATCAGGAGGGAGCGGTTGTGGACGCCGCAGCTGCGCCCGAAGGATCTGATCGAGCCTACTGGGAAGAGCGTGGAGGAGATGAAGGCCATCTGAGACGCCCTGGTCAGGGAACCACCCAAGCCCGTCTGGCTTGCCATGCAAGAGATCATCGCCACCCGTGGAAACCTCTTCCGCTGCCGGTGCTTCCAGGCCAGCATTGTGTCTGGTACGACAGGATGGAAATTTTCCGGCATTACTGCACTCTTGTCTTCTTTTGTTACATACATCCCTTCTTAAATTGTTGCCGTTAGTTCATTCAAGAACATGGGGAGTACCAAAAAAAAAAAGCGAAGCAATTCTAGTTCATTTTTACTTTGCACTGTGCACAGATCATCACAAATTTATTTATCCAAATAAAAGAAAATATTTACTAATTCTTAGTTAAGTGAGATTTTCTTTTTGTCTTATATTTTCACAAGGTTAATCTGCAACATATATATGATGCAGTACACACTGAAGAGAGTTTATTTTCCTATGCGCAGGTCTATTGCTTCGTGTGGCCAGTCTGTATAAGCTTTAGGGCATGTATAAAGGAGAGCCCACTGTGATCTTTTGGGCACATGTATCCAAGTAAAAAGATATGAAACAACTCTAGTCATACAAAGGAGAGACTCTACATGCTGTCTTTTAATAAATTTATATATTAATGATTGTATGACATAAGTCGTCTCTTCACATGTACAACGGTGCTAAGAGTTATCTCTTACATCGGAACATGTGATAGAGCTGTCTCTTCGTCAAGAGCCCATCCAGCCGTCTTTTCAAGGGATAGATGGACTAATAGCAAAAATACACTACCACATCAGCTTAAGAGTCCATTTATTAATTATTGTTGTACATGCCCTTACACGGTCACCTAACCTCTTCAGGGATATTGTTCTTGGGTACACATTCTACAAGTTGAGTGTTTTGGCAGCACACTTGAGCAGGAATGGAAAAGCAAGCAACATATGTGCTCGGATATACAACAAGGTGAGATTTGAAGAAATTACTAGAAACTTCTTTTCGACAAAAAAACTGCTAGATTTTAATAATAGGTCACAAGCCTTGTGTGCACCGAAATAATACCATATATATACAAAGAAAACAAGCAATAAATAATGTTGAGGCTTGAGAGAACCTCTCAAGACCGTTCAACATTGGTTTCCGTTATATCATCAATGCATTAGTTTTTTGTTCAACACGGCTCATTACCTTTTAAGTATATACTACTGATCACATATGATGCATACATCAGTTTTTGCTGCACTATATATTCCGAGGTGTGCATTCGCGAGTCCCTGGTCGATGGAGCCCAACTGTGCACTGGTGCTCCCGGGCGAACGCCAACATGCAATGGGATTCGAGTTGGCTGTATGGATCAGCGCTCTGGTGCTGTGTGTAAAGGACCGTGGGCCTCGAGAGAGAGCCGCCGCCGAATGGCTTTTACACAATTTAAATTTGACCTCTAATTTGGATTGTGATTAACTGGTTATTCATCGTGATCCACAAATATTTTACAGAACGGCGATCCCCTTCAAAAATCCTCCATCCCCGTGCAAACCCACTGCACGTCAGGTGCCGCTCCGACGACCCCCCTTCGTGCACTGCCGCCGAGGGCAGGCGCGACTTCCACCATGGCCGGAGGTGGCGCAGGTGGGGAGTGCCAGCTCCACGAGTTCTTAGGGTGCCGAGAGGAGAAGCTGAGCAACGAACTCCGGCATGCCGCGCGGCACAACAGGTGACACCGCCACCTGCTGTGACTGTGACAGTTTCGAACACCTTGGCGTGCGCACATCCAACCCCCTCCAGCTTCCAATTCCATCCAAGATAACGACGCAGTGAATTCCAGGATGACTCTGAATGCATCTGCGTCTCAGCTTTGCCGGCTTCATCATCAAAGTATCAACGGTTCAACTGCTGTGTCCGTTTCCAGTATCGTGAATTAATGCTCCATAAGTAGGGTATCCTCTGTTATGCATCTTGTTTCAGTTCGACTGTATCTCTCTGGTTCGTTCGATCGGTACCCTGTTTTCGATGCAGACCACATCTTCTAGGAAGATCGTGAAGGCATTTCAGTTGCAAAAATGGAAATGATGCAAGCCCTGTCTCAGTTGGAATATCGACAGATATCTCTGGTGAGGCTGTCACAAAACAAAGCCCTAGCACATTTTGACGCGGGCTATTACCGAAGATTATTTAAGTAGGCTCCAAACTATATGAAAGTTGCCAAAACTGATAGGGAACTGTTTTGCTTCTCAAATAATTATTTTATACTCATGCCTTATTTCTGAAGAATCATCCTTAGCTATCCAATTTCCAAGAGAAAATGTAGGCATTGCCATTATCAAAGTAAGTTCCCAAACAACCGAGGGCATAGAGATGGTGCAATAGGAACTGCTGAAGGTCGAAGTGATGTGAACAAGCAACAGACTCATGCTCGCATATTCAACTCTCTCCATTTTTTATTTGGCGAATTTGTCTGTAACACACTGAGAAAACGTGGCTTTGTCATCAACATATCGACAAAAAATTGAACTTGTCTACAACACACTACTATTTTGTGAATTCTCGTCTCGGACATACTATGACCATTTAACAATTGTTTCAACTTTTTTATCTCAATACTAAGAATACATTAGGACTGGAAGTTAGATACAAATATACATTGTTGCATTATCTATCATTAAAAAATAAGGTTAGATTTTCTTTTGTTATTTGCATGTTTTGTTGGAGAAATTGAATATTAAAACAATGAGCAAACAAGACAAACATCCAGAAAAAATTTAGTTCTATTTTTTAATGATAAATAATGCAACAATGTATATTTGTGCTAGGTTTTAAGTTCTAATGTATTATGAGGGTTGAAATAAAAAGTTGAAACCAATTGTTAAATGGTCATAATTGTCCCAGAAAAGAAATCACAAACCCATGCCACGGTGATGAGGATGAATCTCAAATTTGCTGGCTTCATCATCCAAGTATCAACGGTTTAAGTTCAACTGTTGTATTTGTTTCTAGTATCATGAATTACTGCTCCATAAGACCAGAGCAGGTATCCTCTGTTTTGCATCTTATTTCAGAAATACAAGCGGGTCATCATGGTGCGCAATAGGGGAAAGTCACACCATAGCAATATGTTAACATGTGCAACAATTGCCGGGAGGAAATTTCTTATGTTCGAGTGAACCTGTTTTCATGGAGAAGCAAGCCGGTTGTATCTCATTTAAGATATGAGGTTGAGTACAGACCAATAACATTATTGGGTCAATGAGAGATTAGTACAACTTCACTTATCATAGTTAAATTTATTTGGGTACAATTTTACTTTGTCAAATAATATATATTATTAGTTGGCAAAATATAGGTCAAAATATTTCTTGTGCCATTAGCATTTTGAATTTCCAGTTGCAAGCAGCAACTTTAGAGGTGCTATTGAGAATGCCAGCAAGAAAAATATGGTTTCTTTCTTGGACGTTAACTAATTCTTGGATGTCGGAACATGTATGCTAGGATAGTCAACGGCGGCGCTTACGGCTTCCAAGATTACTCCATTTGATCACGTACCGCGAGTGCGCGCAAGGCCGGCAACCCCGCTTCAATGGGCTGCCAGGTAATTGCCGGCCCATTACGGGAAGCAAGGCTGGCGCGCGCCTCCGCATGGGATTTAGTCCCACATCGGTAACCAGCTGGGAGCAGCCCAGCTTATATGTTCATCTGATCTATGACCTTCTTGTGCCTCGTGAACCTTCTGGGGTTGGCTCATGGTTTCTCTCGGCCCTGTTTGTGGCTGGGATGAAAGGGAAAAGCCATATCTCAAGGCTTGTTCGCAGCTCAAGAAATGAGGGGAGACCTTTGAGCCAAACACCAGCTGCTCAGGCTTAGGGCTATCTCTAACGATTGAGGGTACCTAAACCCCAAAATGAGTATGAATAGTAGCGTATCCAAACCCCAAAATGCATGAACAGTAGCCCTTGAAGGGGTGCTCACTCAAACTTGTTGTCTCCAACGAGTGACTCGAAATGGGTGCGACGGCGGGGTGCTCACTCAAACTTGTTGTCTCCAACGAGTGACTTGAAATGGGTGCGACGGCCACCGAACCGGGCAACAGGAGCGCCGGGGAGGAGTCGCTGGAGGTGGAGCCCTCGCGCCGGAGGCTGCTCCAACTCTAGAGTTTCGATTGGGGCCTTCCTCGCCGCCGGTAGCTCCGTGTCGCTCGATCTGCTGCTCCAACTCGAGGGAACAGGGCCGTGGAGGAGGAGGGTCGAGCCGTCGCCGAAGACCTCGCCCGCGCTCCCGTCGCCTGCCCTTGCCTGCGCCGCCCTCGCCTGCGCCGCAGCCGTCGCCGATCGCCGCCCAGCCGCAATCGCTTTCTTTTTCCGGTCTTATGGGTAGCGTTGGAGCTGCTTCAAATGTGCATCAGCTTCCGTAGCATTTCTAAAATAGGGTTCCTCTTTGGGTGATTGGTTGGAGAGTGTTTTTTGTAATTTTTGACCCATATTAGAGATGGGTAGGGAAATGGGTATCTCATTGGAGATAGCCTCGGGGCCCAACATATTTTTTTTGTTTTGTTCGCACGGTGTTTCATGCTGCTCCGGTCGATTCAGGCCTCGAAGTCAAAGGAGAGGAACAGACCTTATCGTAAAAAGAAGAAGGGCCTCAACAATAATATGTTGATCTGTTATCGGTGTGGCAGATCGGATTAAATCTTTTGTTCCTCCGGTCATGGTAATGTTCATACACTGTTTTTCTATTCATTCCTGCTCGTGATCCTAACCGTCCCTTCGCGTGGTAGGGCCATCGCAGCCGTCCGCACCTGGCCTTATCCTTTTCACCACTCACCTCGCCTCTCCCATCCCCCGACCCAGCTCCCGATTCCTCGCGCTCATCCTCTCCTCTTCGGCCGGCGTTGTGCGCTCCTGCCCGACATCCTCGTCGGCCCGGTCCCAATCTCCACCGTGCGACCCACAATCTCTCTGCCGCCCTCTCCGTAGACTTAGCGCGTGTTTCCCGACGAGCACTCCATACGCTGCCTCACTAAGCTCTGGACAAATCAGTGCCGCTGGTCTCCGGATCGGGGCGATTCGTCACCTCATCTATGTCTACTGTTTGAGGTTCGATTTCTTTGCAGTGAAATTGGTTCCACTCCATGAATTCCTTTTCAAATGTTGCGTCCTTTCTGCTGCTTAGACCCTCCTTCGGTGGAGATTTTTTTTCCTGACGATCCCCGGTCAAGATCTGCAGCAGTTGGTCGCCATTTGCTTTCTTCCAGACATCATGACCACCTTCTTCAGTCCAGATTTACTGCCATTACCTTGCCTTCAGCAGTGGCGGCCTCTTCCTCCCCTAATCCCCCAGCAGTGGTTCACGCCGCCTCCTTTAGTCCTCATGTAGCAGTGGTTGGCGTCTTCCTTTGCCCTGTCCCTTTTTTCTAATAGTATAAGATCGATAACCAGTACTACTGATTCTTAGGTTACTATATTTTCCTGGCGTCAGTAATCTATTGTTGGTGATATGGTGACTTATTAGATACTCCTCTGTTTTCCTATTGTTGTTGTAGGACAAGCAACGGTCGTTCATTTATAGCTTTGTCTTCCTGTTGGAAATGACATCAATTCCCAACTGGAGTATGGGTAAGCAATAATTCACCTTTAGACAGTGTAATGTACTACACTCATTGCACTACTTTTTGGTTGATTATTTTTTCTTCAGGAATTGTTCCTGACCCTTGGGCATGAAACTGCCCTTTGATAGTATGATCATGCGGCATTTAAATAATGATGTATGTTTCCTTTGATACAGGTTTTTAACTCCTCATCTGTTTTCAGTCTATTGCCATCTTTAGCCATCTTGCTAACAACCTTGGATTACTTCAAACGGTTCAATCAATCTTAATATACATTTCCATATGCATCGTCATTCACTACCACAAAAACAACCTTTAGTGACATAACATTAGTGACGGTTAAAAAAAATCGTCACTTGTACAGTATCACGGACGGTTTTTTAAAACACGTCACTACTAAAGCATTACTACTGACGGATTTTATGAAAATTGTCACTACTATTTATTACATCGACGGTTTTCTAAGTACTCGTCACAATATTAGTGACGGATTTTTATTGCACCGTCACAAGATTTAGTGGCGTAATACTATAGAACCGTCGATAAAAGTTTTACTGATGCTTTTCTAATGCCCGTCACAAAATTAGTGACGGATTTTTTGTGCTTTTTCACAAGATGCAGTGACACAGTAGCTGGAAAACCGTCACTGGAATAGTCATTGACGATTTTCAAAGACACATCACAAACTTAGTGACGGATTTTTCTTTCAACGTCACACACTCGATACTAGATGTTGTTGTGACTAGGGGTGAAAACGGGTCAGATAGTATCCGTCCGCCCGATGGCCGAATCCGCTTGTGCAGCCGTCGGAGCTTAAAAATCGGATACCCGACAGATCGTTCGGACGTCGGAGACGGACTCGGGTTTCTGCAGCGGATACCGGAGCCGGATGTAGGGACATCGATATCCGTCGGATAGCGGATATCCGATGTATTTATCGGATGTATCCGAGGAGAATCTGAAGCGCTACCCGAATTCTACCTCTCCGTGAGCCTGTCGACCTCTTAGAGTCAGCTCCCTCATTCATGGCACTAGTCAATGCCATCCATTCTCCTTCCACGCTGAGGCCATTGACGAGGAGGAGCCGAGGCCCGCAGGCAACAGGATGCATCCTTCTCCAATTGTTGCTGGTCGCTAGTAGAATATTCGGGCCGATCTGGTTGCTGATGCAACACAAGGAGCGCAGATGAAAAAAAAATATCAGAGGGGAGCACAGAGAGAGAAAAATAGATGAGATGGATGAGATGCAGTTGAGGTCTTGAGGATAATTACGTCTGGATTAACGGACCCACCATCACTTGGTTATGTCAGTATTTGGAGGGATAGGAATGCTTAATTCTCGATCTTTTTTTACTAAATGCTAAATATCAGTATAAATTCAGAAATCTTTTTTAATTCTTTTTTTACTTAAACTAACATCTTTGATTCATAATATTTATAATTGTTGCGTTTAGTCAATATCCGAAGAAATATTTGTGTCCGATATTACCCGAAATGGTGTGTCATGTATTCGATCCGGGATAATTCGTATCCGAGTCCGAAATATCCGCATTCATTTTTGTATCCGATAATATCTATGTCCGGTTCCGAATCCGGGATAAAAATATTAGATAGGATATGAGATCGGTGATATCTGTCGGTATCCGATCCGTTTTCCTGGTTGTGACGTTTTACTGAAAAACTGTCGCTACACTGTTGTACACAATAAAAATTAAATACACCCGCTCCTTCTATCACCGTTGGCCTTACCCTCTCGTTCTCCCCTCCACTCATCTCCAGCTAGCTAGCCCCGGCGGATCTCACGGAGTGCCACCGTCCCCGAGCACCGGCCCGACTGCCTTCTCAATCCTGCCCCCAGTCTCCGCCTTCGCCGACGCCTTGTGGACTTCGCCGTCTCCGGTATCTTCTTCCCCGCCACAGCCTACACCCCGTCCCCTGCTCCTCCGCTTCGTCTGCTGCCAACCGCCTTCCTCCCATCCCCTTGTCAATCGGAGACCTCCACGGCGACCTCCCCAAATCCCTCTTCGCGCTCCGCCTCGCGAGCCTCGTTTCGCCCCCATCATCCTCCGCCGCCGCTGGGGGAGTGAACGAGCCCTCGGCCTCGACCTCCTAGGTTGGGCCGTTCAGATCGGCAACATCCTCGACCGTGGCGATGACGAGCTCCTCGGCGTGCCGTGGGCGTTTCCTGGCATCAAGCCAGAGTTAGCCCAATACTGGGTAATCCCTCGAACCTCCCAGTTGGCCCTCTCGACGAGCAGCATCTTGCAGGTACGTTAGCATAGAGCTGTGCCCCTGAACCTAATTTCTAATGCCATCGGTTGTGACTGCTTCGAATGGAGTAAACTTAATCTGGTCTGTGTGCTGTATTTGTTGAATGTTGTGAGAGCTGTAAATACCATGTAGGTTAACTTTCCAGATGTTAAATTTGTGAGAATGCATGAGTATGATTATGTCAGCTGGTGGCCTTCATATATACTTCTATGATTCTGCTATTTTGTTCACGTAGGATCGTACCGAATTGCTTCCTTCACGTAATTTGTATAGCCAATACACTATTCACTACCTTGTACATTGACCCTGGTGGGTGCATCTTTGTCTCTCACATCCCTAATAATGTTCACTTTTGTCTATTTTTCCAGCTTACACCTCACTGAATTTAAACCTAGAGTCTACTACTTTCCTGTTTTCCATCTTGCCTTTTTTTTCTGGACATACATGAATGGTTGAGTGTTTACTGCTCCTTTATTTTTCTTCAGAAAGCATTCTCAAGTGTGGAAGCAGCAACACATTATGCTTTGGAAGGATTGGTAATATTCCTAGGATTTAAATGAACTTTTAACTCGTCCCTACACCTATTATTTATATGCTTTGGAAAAGAAAAGGTCAAATGGAATAGCGAACCCAAACTGTAGGATAAAAACAAAATGAAAGTGAAATCCATTATTTTAACAGCCAGGTTTGGCCCTAATGTATAATACTTCTATTCAATATGTAGACCAATCTGATTCAAATCTTTTTTCCCCTGAAGTCCGTTCAATGGTTGACTAGTTCAATGTATTAATTGTACTCTCAGTTAGTCAGTTGTTAACAGTTTATGTTATACTATACGATTCTTGACATAAGGTTAGTTGAAGCAGTTGAAAATGCTACAGAAAAATGATTGGATTCCTCACTCATGTGACTGGGCAACTTTGGAATTGTGAGTACTGAGTAGCACTACTATTCATGGACTGTAGGTAGTGCTTATCTAGTGCCAGAGAATTTCTGCTGAACATGATCAGTAACAATTTTTGTTGTCTGCTTGGTTCTGCTTGGTCCTAGCCCATAGATTGCAATTAAAGCAGCTGCAAGTAACTTTAGTATTTGTATACGAAGAGTTCCAATTGTGATTAGTTACTGATTATTTGGATGTCTATGCAGACCTAACAGTGAGATTGGAAAATGATCACATAACACACTTTCTTTTCTCATCAGAGTTTGCATATTTCAGACAAACATTTACTATGAACCCAAGCCATCAGAGATGAGTACATGTTTGATCATCCTTATGAGATGATAGCCATGCTTGTGCTGATTGAAGTTACTTTTGAATTATGAGAAAGGCAGTGTTCAGTTCATTTTCCAAGTTTTAATGCTTATTCATGATAGTGGCATGGAGTTATGGCACTCAATGTTTTGCTTTCGTGCAGGTGGTTTTTTTTTTGCATGATAGTAGCAGGGACTTATGGCACTCAATAATTTGTTTTCTTTTTATCCTGACTCAGTTATTAAAATTCTGCACATGATTGAGTCATGAATGTTTTGTGTACTGAAAAGCAGAGGCATAGTAAAATGCTGCATCAAGGATGAGTGTTAAAACCAGCGGTGACAATTTTTTTTTTCACACCTACATATAGTGACGGGTTTTTTGTTCTCCGTCAAACAGAACCACCGTGTGACGTGTTTATGAATACCCGTCACACAGAATAGTGATGACTTTTTTTTTCATCCGTCACAGAGTAGTGACGGTTTTTTACACCTCCCGTCACTAAAACTAGCGACGGTGAGTGGAAAAAACTGTCACTAACATTTTAGTGACGGTTTTTGATTCCGTCACTGATTAGTCTACTTTTAGTGACGCGTTTTTAGTGACGAGTTTACTTTACGTCACTAATGACTAAAAAATCCGTCACTAAAAGCCCAGTCTGTGGTAGTGATTAGATAATTGTTTATGGGATCGTTTATAATTTTTTCACTCATTGTTTCTATTGATGTGGTGCAACATTATGATGCTGGCATGTACAAGGATCCATTTAGCTACACGTACAATGAATGGATAGGTCAATCCACCATGTAGCATGCCATCCATAGTTTCTTTTTTGTTCTCATTTGTACAATACATGATTGGTTGTTTAAAATAATCCTTAAATCCATGTCACAGATTACCTGTTCCTTTTGCACAGTACAACATTACCCGTTTTGATTGAAACAAAGTTGCACATGCCATTCAGAAATTAGAGAGGGCTATGGAATTCTGATATAAAATACTTTTTCTTTTTTAATTGAGTACAACATTTTATATTAATGCCAAGCGTGACTTAGTTCGCCCTCTCTTTTTGGTTACAACAATTTTTTTTAGGCACTATACAGGGTTGTTCTTGATTGCATTTGAGTAGTTGTGATGTTTTAAGTTGAAGACCTAAATCATTGCTGTCACATTCCAAGACATAGTGAGAATGGAAATATCAATTATATCGACTTGGAACAGCAATATTTGAACGCATCTGGAGTAAGTTTCATATACTGAGCTTTCTGTTTCCTTGTGCAGATATCTGCTGCATCCTATCAGTTTGTTCTTTTCATTGGAGCCTATTTACAACATAAGCTTCTACTACTCATTTATCTTGGTAAGCTGGGTTATGCTCAGTTGTATTATGAACGTACAATTTTGGTGCCGATACATTTCTTATTGCAGTGATTCCATCTTATCTGATAATTCAACTGATATGGCTCTATTATAATATCAGTGTCCCATGGAAGTTACTCAAGATTCCATCACAAATTAGATTGGAGGCCTTGCTCCTATGAGCTCAATAACTGTTCATCTAATAAAATACTAAAATACAGGGTGGGTTTTTGGAGCCATAAAGTTTAAAGCATATTATTTCAATGCAGTAGTAAAAAAATTCCTTTCAACATGCGTGTGCTATGCCCATTTTATGAGCCGATATTTCTTTGAAGGCAAAGCTTATTGCCTCATTGGTGCATCAATTAACACAATTTCTTTCTGATAATTTTTCTTAGGTGGAACAGTCGAATAAATGTATCTACCATTTCATTCTTTGATAGATCATCACATTTATTACAGCTATCGATTACCCAAGACCAACCGGCTTATTTTTTCTTATTACCAAAGACCAAGTGCTATATTTATGGTTATTGTTTACTACTATTTAGTTAATATTCCTATTGAAAGGCTAAGACTAAGCTACAAGTTCAAATCTTGCATGCACTGTTTCTTTTTCTTCCATGGATAAATTCATGGTTATATCCTGCACATTAAAGCTATTATCATGTTTTTTTTCATTGGTGACATACATAGGTTCACCTGACTTGAACCTTTTATTGGGGTGATTCAAATTAAGTCATTGTGTTTTGTCCGCAAATATTTTTGTCTATTTTTTTATGGAAATTTAGTGCATGTGCAGAACTAGGATGGAGTTAAATAGTTTCCATCGGCTGCATACTATGCTAACAATGCATTGACGGCATAAGACCGGGTCAGATTTGGGCATGTTTGTTCATCTAGATGTCACAGTAATGAAACATCAACATGATCTTACATTTGATTTTTTTTCAGCAAAGATATTGTAAGGTTTCTGGCTCTTATAAAGTTCCCAATCCCCAGTTATTTTGTTGATATTTATTTTATTTTTATGTTTACTTCATTTCTTATTTAGATTTGTGTATAAGTATATTTGTTTCCATTTACTAATCTGAATTACATGATTAAACAATCAGCTTATTTTGCACCCGCGGCAACGCGCGGGTTCTCAGCTAGTTGAAGCAAGGTACCACCCCAGTTGTAGTAGAGTATAAATAGAAGGCAGCAGGAGGGGAAGAGGGGCGGAGAAGAAGAAGCAAGCAAGCGATTGCAAAATTTAGGTAAGGTACCCATAAAAGATAGTTCAAGATCCGAGCTACGCTTCCCTCTCCCACCTGCGTCCTGTCCTAGGATGTTACTTTTGCTTGCTTTCTGAGCTATTCTTTTCATCCTAATTCATACCCGATAGTCATCTCTTGTTGATCCCATCTATTGTTGATTTCTGCAAGTTGCAGGCGGAGAGACCAACAGGAAGATGGGCGCCACACTGCAGCAGCTTCTGCTGCTTGCGCTGCTCTTCTCTGCTGTTGCCCCACAGGTTCTGTTCTCTCAATATAATTCATTTAACAATCGATTCTTACTACTGCGCTGAAGCAATAAAGCACAGATCTATTTGGCTATTATGGAAAAAACAGATCTATTTGTCTTGAAGATTCATTAAGCACTGATATGCCAAATTATGCTTGTAATTGCCTGTCGCTTTTCTTTCTTTGACTTGAAATCCCTACAGCAGCAACAGAGATAACAGCTGCCGTTTCTGACAAATACTTAAAATGAACTGAACAATAATGAGTTGTCTATGTACGTACAGGTAGTCCGAGCAGTGAAATCAATCCCAAGTTCCAATCTCCGAGTTGGGGAGAGAGAGAACTATATTAAAATCATCCAGGTAAATTTTTTAACCTGCTTCCCTGTCCCAATCAAATCAGCCCCGCCTTCTCTTGTTCTATAATTACTCTTGATATTGCATGGTTTTTCATTCCATTGTCACAGAAAGGCATCATAGAAACGGTCAACAAGCATCCCAATGCTGGGTGGACAGCTGCGCAAAATCCTTACTTTGAAAATTATACTGTAAACGACAGCAACCTCTTGTTGAAATTGCATCCATCATTTATCTTCTCTTAGCTCACTGTCTTCAAACATCCTTTTCTATGCAGATCGCACAATTTAAACATATCCTTGGCGTGAAGCCCACTCCATGGAGTGTACTAACTGATGTTCCTGCTAAAACATATTCAAGATCATTGAAACTACCAAAGGAGTTCGATGCCAGATCAGAGTGGTCTCGTTGCAGCACAATTGGGACCATACTTGGTAACTTTCTTTGTCCCTCTTGAGCTAGGAAATGATTCTTCTATTCAGTGGAATGTACTGACACAAACCATTTGTGGTTATTTTCGGATCATCCTTGACAATGTTGGTCATCATGCGCAGATCAAGTAAGTTCATTGCTCAACACACTACCTTAAATTATTAGCTCCTTACCGAGCAATGTAAGATATTCAAGGTAGTATGTCTTGGCCTACAATCACAGGGTCATTGTGGCTCTTGTTGGGCATTTGGCGCTGTGGAGTGCCTTCAGGATCGTTTTTGCATCCATTTCAACATGGTAAGACGATACAAAGGACATGATCATTATCATAGTAACATTTTTTATTAAAGCAGTATTAATGATGTCTGACATAAGCAATCTATTTTTTATATTCCCTACAGAGCATTTCACTTTCAGTCAATGACCTACTGGCATGCTGTGGTTTTATGTGTGGTGATGGCTGTGATGGAGGCTATCCTATCATGGCATGGCATTACTTTGTTCAAAATGGTGTTGTTACTGATGAGGTAGAGGCCTATTGTGCTGTTTCTACTTTTTATATATTCAATGTCTTTCTGCTCTCAGTTTTTCTACTCTTAAGAAAATTTCCCAGCAACTCATTTAAACTGATTGGTACACCAATTATTAATGAAAAGATTTATGTGGTTATCAAATTAGTGCACATGTCCTTTTCTAATCATCATAATAACTAATAATAAAACTGTACTACCCTCTTGGCTCTTTTTTGCAATGCACAACATTTTTTTTGTTACAGTTCGGTAAACAAATTCCATTCACAGATAGCAAACCATGCACAATGGATGAAGATACAGAAAAAATTTAGCATGGTTTACACGCAGAAGTCAAACATTTTGAAATGTTTTGCAGTGCGATCCATACTTTGATCAGAAGGGATGCAAACATCCTGGATGCGAACCTGCTTATCCTACACCAAAGTGTGAAAAGAAATGCAAGGTGCAGAAACAAGTTTGGCAGGAAAAAAACATTTCAGTGTCAATGCTTACAGAGTAAATTCTGATCCACATGACATCATGGCAGAGGTCTACCAAAATGGCCCTGTAGAAGTTGCTTTCACAGTTTATGAGGTATTGTTCATTTGTTATATTCCGTGCATTATACCAAGCCTCTCAGCAATTTTGTTGGGAAGAAGTCATGGAAAAGGGAAAAATAATCCAAATAAAAACCAGTGTGCCCTTATCATTTTTTTACCATATTTGAGCAACTTTATCCATGCTTTTATCTGTACACCATATTTGAGCACAGTTAAAGAAGTTTACAGTTATTGCCTACTAAATATTTCATGTTTAAACTAGCTGGTTATCTGAATACTAATTATATGTTTCATGATTATAAATAGATACTTAGAAATTTTATTATTCTAGCCAGGGGCAAAGCTGTGACCAAGAGGATGGTGGTGCACTGGTGCACCCTATTTATTTCTAAAATACAAAGTTTTAAATATTTTCATAATGGATCACTTCCTAAGTGAAACCTATTTTCAAACTCGTACCGTCGCACCACCCAAGACTAATGTGGCTTCGCTACTGATCTTAGCCTACTAAAACATTTGCAAATTTTCAGATGCATTTCTATGATTCTGATGTGACAGTGTGTAATATGTCCAGGACTTCGCACACTACAAATCAGGAGTATACAAACACATCACAGGTGGCATGATGGGTGGACATGCTGTCAAGTTGATCGGATGGGGAACCAGCGATGCTGGAGAGGATTACTGGGTACATTGTTTAATCTCCATGTTGCTTTAAATTGTGACAAATGATGAGGCCCTAATACATTTTGCCTTTCATATCTATTTTGCAGCTGCTTGCAAATCAGTGGAATAGAGGTTGGGGTGATGTAAGTTTCTTACAAATGCCATGTGTATTACTAAGCAATAATGAAAGTGGCATATGTATTGAACCGGTAACAAATTATGATCGGTAATATTTTGCAGGATGGCTACTTCAAGATCATAAGGGGAAAGAATGAATGTGGCATCGAAGAGGATGTTGTTGCTGGACTGCCCTCGACAAAGAATATGGTCAGGAGCTACGGCAGTGCCTTCGAAACAGCTGTAATCTGATGATTGTAGACGGTGACCTAAAAGATTTGTTGGAATTAGCTAAACATTTGTATATGAAATGAAATTGTAGTAAAGTAGCCTTGGCAATGTGTGCGTTAGCACACTCGCAAGGTTGATACGTTGTTGCTCAAAATTGTAGGAAACCAGATTACTCTTTTTTCTTCACGGAACAATTTGGTGTTTTGGCTGCAAATGGCTCTACCATTCTTGTCAAGTGCATGAAAAGTGTAATAATATTGATATGATGTTATCAATTGCATGAATAGTAGAATAATACAGTTGGATTACATGGCAACACCAGGAAAATGAAATAACAATAATACAGATCAAAGTTGTTTCTATTCTCACAATTACATAGGTAGATGACAAGGAATAGCTAGCTTTGTGACTCGCGCGGGCGACCTTGCACAGGTGAAGCAGGAGCAACAAGATTGTGCTCCACAAGAGCAACAAGATTGTGCTCCACAAGCCTTTCGACAGGCACCTTGACTACATCACGGCGGACACCAATATCTGATACATAGCGTCCAACACAATACATGCCGCTGGTCACAATCGCCAGGCCACCAGCACTGGTTGTGAGGAAACGCAGCGGCGACGAGGCCACATCACTGAATGCAGCCGTCAGCGATGCGAGCTGCCTGCTGCGGCCAACACTGAATGCAGTCTCCACAAGCAGCCCCGTCTTGCAGTATATGGCAAAATCCTCGCAATTGTTCTTGAAGAGGCAGTACATGCCGAAGCCGTTGTCGAGGAGGTAGCGGGCACGGTGGATGACTGCGTCGCAATGGTCAGAGGCAGCCAGTGTGCAGGTTCCTCCGCGTGCTTTGGCGAGGAAGAATGCATGGGAGACGCCATAGTCGAAGAGGTAAAGGCTGCCCCCATCCAAGAAGCAATCCAGGCATGACATGATGACTCCCTCACGCCTCAGCAGGTGACCACATTTCTCGCAGGGAGAGCTTGCCGCTGGAGAAGAAGAGCTAAAAAGGAACCGATCCAAGAACGTTCCTGTCCCAATCTCGTGTCCAGCTGCTCTTGTAAAATGGATGACCATGCCATCTCCAACATAGATCCCTGATAAGACGAACTAAATTAATTACGTGTAAACCCAACATATATAGCAATTATGCATGCCTTGATTGGAATTAGAGTTAAGGTTCGAAATGAATTCCGAAGTAGGGAAGCGTGGGAACTGGAAAAAATCCTCCTTAATTGGAATTAGGGTTACGGTTCGAATGAATTCCAGATTAAGCTACAATAAGATTCAGAATCCATACCGTGGTGGGCGTAGATGTAGGCGGTCCGCCATGAGTAGATATGATCCCCGGCCTTGACGTTCTGCAGATCCACCCGGTTCGACAGCACCCCAGGCTGCTCTTGTACTGTTCATATCAGAAAATAGATAAAAAAAACATCGGCGAGACTGAAGTGAAAAGCACTAGCATTACATTGACAGCACAGCGTGCAAATTCCAACAAAGTAAAAGGAAAAAAAAAACGTTACAAGCTGACTGCATTCATCATCAGGGCAGTCCCCCTTCACCAAAACCCATAGGCGCTGAAGTGCTTCACCCTGAACTTCCACTCTCCCTTGGCAGCGTCAAAAGACACAAACTCTGCTCCCTGCTCCTCCGCCTTCTTCACCAGCATCTCCCTGTACCTGTCCACCCTCGGACCGTCGAAGTACTCCTCATTGGTCTTCTTGTCGTTATATAATCTGGACAGCATGTCCAGGTTAAGTGGGGTGATGGCATTACTATCTCCTCTATTTGTTGACTTTTCAAAATTATATTGGGTCATTATTCTTATTCAAAGAACTTATTGTAAAAATATTGTTGGTAGATGTATTTGTTTTTATACTTTTTACAGAAAAATTGAATAAGATCAAGCGGCCAAACACAATTCTGAAAAGTCGACAAATGCTTATATTTCGATACCGATGCAGTAACATATAGCGAAATCAAAATTTTCAGGTGCCACCTTGTTTGACGACGTGCTTGTCCATGATAGGAGGTGGCTGGAGAGTGGTCTGGCCATGGCTGAAGCCTGAATCTCAAGAAGAGTTCCAGTCAAAATTGTGCCACGGCTTCCCCCAAAGGAGATGAGCGCATGCCGCGGATCGAGACGCGCAGCACCACCAACAACACGCCACCGTGCACTCTGCCCGCACGTGGGATGGGGGAGAAGCGGCGCAGCAGGCGTCCTGAGAAAGAGCTTGTGCGTAGATGTGGTGTCCGCGGGTACGACATCGCACAGGTCGTCACCGTCCACGACGGTGGTGGCCACGGGGTTGATGTCACTTTTGCATCGAGCGCGGCGGGCTTGAGGGCTTCGGCATCCGGGAGGTCCGCGCTATGATTTTTGGGCTGCTTGGCCCATGAGTCGCGGATGTGGGTCGCTTATGAAGCGGCTCGAGTTTAGTAATTGGTCGACGCGCTGACGAAAGATTCATCATGGTAGTGGTGGTCCATATTTTTTTTTCTTTTTTTAAAAAATATTAGTTTTAAAATTTAAATTATTAGTTTTAACAAAACTGGTAAATTTGAAAAACATCAAACAAATTCAAAAAGAAAAAATACTTAAATCTATTTAAACAAATATATACTAGTATTCATTTTAGATATATATATATATTCATTTATAGTTAAATCTAATTTAGATTAATATATATTTTCTGAAACTGGTAAATTTGAAAGAATTTTATTTTTGAAATTCGTTACAGTTGCTCTGTTGCAGGAGGCGGCGAAACTGTAACCAACTTCCGTTGGACGACAGCTGTCTCGCCCCCAAATAAAACCGAGCCCCGCCCGCGCCTTTCTTCGTCTTCATCAGCGAGCGCGAGCAATTCCACCTCCACCCCCTCCAGCCCCCGCACTCGAGCCCGTACTCCTCCTCTGAGCGGTTCCTCAGCGAGCGCGAGCGGTTCCCGGCGATGGCTGCCATCAACGTGTCTAGGCCGGGCGCGCTCCCCGTTCACGGCGTCCGCGGGAAGCTCGTCGCCACCGTGGAGGTCCAGCCCAGCGGCGTCCACAACGGTTTCGAGCTGCTCGCGGGGACGGATGGCAGGGACGAGGGAAACCCGGAGGTGCTGGCGGGGCTCCGCGACGAGGCGGAGGCGCACGAGGAGGCGCCCGAGGTGCAGGAGGCGCACGTGGAGGAGGAGGAGGCGCCCGAGCTGCAGGAGGCGCACGTGGAGGAGGAGGAGGCGTCCGAGGTGCAGGAGGCGCACGTGGAGGAGGAGGAGGCCGCACCGGCCGTCATCCTCGCCGCGCCGCGCTTCCACCACGGATACGGAGGCGGTATGGCGGATTCGCTCCCCGATTCCCCTCCTCCTGATTGTGGACGAATCTCCATTGTTTGTGTTGTGGACGATTCGATTTGAAATTGTGGTGGATGTGAACTGCAGGAGTCATCTTGGTCTTCACGGGTGGCGCCTGCTTCGTCATCGCGCGCCTTCTCAACCTCGGCGACAGCTTCCCCGCCGCCGCAGCAGGGGCTGCGCTGCTGCGCGTTCCCCGCGGCGCGCTCGCCCTCCTCGGCGCAGCACGCGCCGCGCTCGCCAGCACCTTCGTCTTCGCTACGCGAGGTTGGTGAATTTCTGCCCTGCTCTGGGGTTGATTCTGATGCGTTCTTCCTGGGTTTGATTTTGGGGCGCGTGCTCTGTTCTTCTTCCTGGGTTTGTTCTTCCTGGGTTTGATTTTGGGGCGCGTGCTCTCTTCTTCTTCCTGGGTTTGATTTTGGGGCGCGTGCTCTCTTCTTCTTCCTGGGTTTGATTCTGATGCGTTTCGGGTCTGGTCGATTCAGGCCTCCACGGCGGCGTGCTCGTGCCGTTTCTCGCCGGTGGCGCCGTGGTCATGGCGCGCCGGGCCGCTCCGGGCGCCGCGGGAGTCCTCCTCGTCACCGCGGCGGTGGCTGTCCTCCTCCCCGACTGCACCAGTGGTAGTCCTCTGCCTCTGCATGTGTGTGGTGATGATGCAATGGATCGGATCGGAGTGCCTGATGGTCTTGGTTTTGTGGCAGGCGTGCTCCTGACGCTCGCGGCACTCCTTGCCGCCCGCGACGCACCCCGCCAGCAGCCGGCCGCCAGGAGCCTCGCCGCCGGCGGCCGAGCCTTCCTGCTACTGCTCGCCGTCGTGGCGGCCGTGCGCGCCATGCTGCGCCACGCCCTGCCCGCGTCTGCTCCAGTTCACCCATTCGGCGCCACGTACAGGGACGTGTTCGCCGGGGCACGCCTGGGTAAGAATCGAATGCACTGGGTTTTTGCACGGGCGATGTGCGTTTGGGTTTGGTATGTGACCTGCTCGCATGGGATTGCAGGTCCCGTGGCGTGGGCTCGCGGAGCCGCGCGCATCGTCATGCTTCTGACCGCCGGCGCAGCGGCAGGCCGCGCCCTGCTCGGCATTGCCAGCCCGGCCGGTCTCACGGTCGCCCAGATGGCCAGAGGTTAGCCCCCTGCCCTGCTCATGTGTTCCCGTCTTTTATGACTGCACATTCTTCCCGATTCATCCATGTGTTTTGATTTTCTGACAGATGGCACAGCCCTTCTCCTAGCCGTCGCTGCCGTCCTGACCGATCTCCCGTGAAAGGCCTGCCGTGTGACCTCAAGAAACAAAGTGCTCCTCGCCTTAGGACTGAATGAATCTTGCGATCATACTCGCAATTGCTTTCTTTTTCTGTTGGTTGTTACTCCTCCAATCTGACTGAAAGTCATGGAGAATAGGCTCAAAATGAACTAAGTACATTGGATTGTCAAGTAATTGCTCCCTCTTGAATGAAGCCTGTTGTGCACACTGTGCTTGGTGGGTGTTCGCGCTGACACTGACACGGAATTCCCCTGCGCCCGACGACGCGTAGGCCTCGCGCACCACGGCGACGCTGGCGGTCGTGATCCTCGTCGCGCCGGCGAGGTGAACTGCGCGGCCTCGTCGGCGATCATGGAGGCCACGGCGAACCTGAGCAACCAGTTCGCCGTGCCGAGCTGCCATCCACGGCCCACGGCGATCGCGCAACGCAGTTTCCGAGCTCCTCTCCTTGTCGTAGCAGAGCCATCGGAACGACTGTTTTTTCTTCGTTGACCTGGACGACCTCAATGTCAGCAGGGCCCACGCCGGCGGTGCGTGACGTGGCTCCTTCCTTACAGCAGGCAGGCCAGCGCCGCCCAAAACGATCACTGCCGTCGCCTCTTGGTCCCCAAGACACGCCGCATGCCTTGGGCTCCCTACCGCACCTGGGCTCGATTTGGCCCATAGTCATTCGAATTCAAGCTAGGCCAACGGTTCCAGTTCGCACCAAAATTTAGGATCTGCCCTGCTTGCACGGCTACATTCCACGTCATCAATAGTCCCCCCATGTTTTTGTCTTCTTTTTTCCTTTGTACTATGTTGGCCTCATTTCACCTCAAAATAGATGCCAAAGGTAAGTCAAGAAGTTCACTAAAGGCACATCTCCCAGTTTCATCTGTTATCTCACAATTTCAATTTTGGTGTTATGAACTCCGCTTTGAAAATGGTTCGGTCGAACCGCACGAATCGAATCGGAAATTTTCGATCGATTCGGTTTGGTTCGACCCAGTAGCCGGTGCGCCGCCTTTTCCTTTTGTGATAGTTTCACAATCTATTTTTTATCAGATAATATATTTTTTCTTTTTCCTCCATTTTCCTTTTTTTCTTCTGTTTTTTCCTCCCTTTTTCTCTCCTTTTTCTCACCCTTTTCTCTTCCTATCCCTCTCCTTTTCTGCCCATCCCTCTCTCTCCCTTCCAATCTCCCGCGCCTCCTCCACGCTCGCACCGCCGGCGTGCTCGCCTCCACCGCCACGCGCGCCGCCGCCGGGCTCGCCTCCACCGCCGCCTACGGCCGCCTCGCCCGCTACCTTCTTCTCCTCCCCCGCGCGGGACCCCGGCGGCCCAGATCCGGCGCGCCCGCCTCCGCCGCCACGTGCGCCGCCGCCCGTGGCCGCCTCGCCCGCTCCCTTCTTCTTCTCCTCCCCCGCGCGGGACCACGGCGGCCCGGATCCTCTCTCCCTTCTCTTCTCTTCGGTTGGGATGGCGCGCGCGGATCCCGTGCTACGTCGGCGCGTCCTATACGTTCGGGACAGCGCTAGACTTGGCGTGTCCGTGGCCACCCGGAAGGTTACTCGTCCTCCTCCCGGTACCCGGTGCGAGGCCATTTTCTCGCTATCCGGATGCTGGCGGACGGTTTCTAGTACCTCGGTGCGGATAGTCTAAAGTAACTCCCTGAAATGTCAATGTAAAGTGCAATCATTGTTTTGTGATGTGTTGTAGATGAAATTACATTTTCTCAATGTGTTACAGATAATTTTGCCTTTCAGATTTTAGTTTGCATGGATTTGAATCCGCAAAGACCCATGGTGGAATCTGATTTATCTTGCATCAGTTTACAAGTAAAAATGATGTAAAATCTGATTTAAATATGTGTTTTTAAAAGCCGGTAGCAAGGCACGGACACCTTTCTAGTAATCATATATATCCCCATCATCCCAAACTGAATTCAAACACCACATGAAGGCTATGTCGATTGAGCCTGTAAAGCACATCCCAATTCCCAAGGAACAATCGACGGAATTGGTACAATTGGTAGGGCCATCTTGGACATAATTGGTACAATTGGTATAACTATTACTCCATCCGTTCGAAATTACTTGTCGTTTTAGACTTGGGCGTAAGAATTAAGGTGAAGTGATTAAGGTAGGTATGCAAAAAACGAGAAAGAGAGAGAGAGATAGAGATGTATTGGGAAGAGATAAAGGTGCATTGGGATGCGAGGATGACAAGTAAACTGGAAAATCTGGATGAGTCTAGAATGACAAGTAAATTGGGACGGAGGGAGTATGAGAGAATCCATTTAGCTCATTTTGTTTGAGCTAAAAAAAGTGTTATATAACATTGAGCCATGTGTTGTGTAAACAAGAATGGTTTGTAAAAGTTATATCCAATAATAATGTAGCCTCGAAATCACGAGCAACTTCCTCGCAAAAAGAAAAGGAAAGAAAGAAAGAAACAATGTGCAACTGTTGTATCCATATCAGACACTAAACATCTATTTTAATCAGGCAAAATTGTCCGTAACACACTCGAAAATGTGGTTTTGACTACAACACATCAACAAAGTTGTATTTCTCCGCAACACACTACGATTTTGTGATTTATTGTTAAACACATTATGACTATTTAACAATTGATGTGACGGAGCTTCGCGGGCGGCGGCAATGGCGGACGGGAGAGAGCTCGGGGGAGAAGAAATCGGAGGGGGCGTGGTTCCGACCGGGCCTTGGGGCGCTCCCCTTGTCCCCGACCAGGTGGGCCGCGATCGGGAGACGGGCGCCACGCGGCGCCGGCGTACGGACGCGCTGGCGTGCGACGCGCGCCGGTAGGTCGCCGCGGGTGGCTGATAGGCGGGCCCCACGAGAATATTCCCCCGGCATCTTTTCTTTTTCCCCCATTTCCCAAATGTGGTCTGATTCGAATTTAAAAATTTAAGTTTAAAGCCTTCCCTAGCTCAAAAATTACAATGGAGAATTTTCCTTGATAGAACAACTCTAGAAAGTGACATGCACGTCGAGTTTGCTCCAAAAGTCTTTCTCGATTAATTCTGAAAATTCAGAGAAAATGCTTAAAAGTTAAGATTCTCTGATTTATTTGAGGTATCAAACCGTGATGAAATTCGGTGGGGTTTTGTTCTAGATTTTTATTTTGACATGCCCTACAATATATATTTTTGGTTGACCATACTTGTGTTGTAGAAATTTGGATGGTAGTTCAATTCAAAGTGTATTTGAATTTATTTTTTGCCCAAACCATAATGCATGTCAATGAAATTTCTTGGAGGGGTTCACCCAGACCTGAGGTTAGTTTTAAAATTGCTAACTTTGCAAAAACGGGACACTGAGTGTCACACTCTCTCCGACATGGGTCGATGGAAAAAAAAAAACCATGTCCGAGTGGTTGTGTATTAACTCAATGAGAAGCAGACGTCGCATGTTTCGTGTTGGACTCTGATATCCCACTATCCCAGTGCTGGAAGTCTAGCTCGGCTCGGAGTCCCGAGTTCGGACCGGTATTAACCAACTCCAATACGTGAGCCTAGTATATTTCTCTTCCTCGATCGTTTCGATATTGTCTGATCATATCAATAGTAACAAGAGAGCTTGATCGTCACCATATACATTTTGATGCAATAATGGATCCGGCGCCTCCGCAGCAAGGCAAGAAGAAAACGTCGATTGTTCCAACGACCTGCAAGGGTCCACGACGACTCGCCTTCAGGATCCGCCGGCGAGGATTCACCTTCGACGGCGTCCCGAGCCTGCTTATCGTCAACCGCTTCGGCGTCTGGTCAGTGGGCCACCGCCGCTACATCCGGAAGACGCGCTACCAGCGCTACTGTGCCATGTACAAGGACATGGAGCCCGTGATAGCCAAGCACAAGGCTCTGGTCGGGAAGCTCGGGCCAGCAGTCCTCCGGTGGCCGGAGTACGTGAGTGAGGTCTGGCCGCTGCGGCGGAGGCTCGGCGACCTGTATTGGAGCCTCTGGCCGGAGGAGAGGAAGGAGAGACTTGTGTGGCACTACCGCCAGCAACGGCAACGGAGGCAGAGGCAGAGGCAGATGCAACAGTGGCGCCGTGACGAATACGCTGCTCCGTTCACGTGGATGGCCATGCTCGGGTTCGTGCTCCTCCGGGTGGTGCTGTTGGGCTGGTACAGCGACGGGACTAATCTGTGCATGGTCTTGGTGTACCTTGCTGCAGCCGACCTTCTAGGCACGGCATGGCAATATGGCATGCCTCTGCTCCCTAATTCCTAGTAGTTTATAGCTAAAATTTGCCTTTTTTTATAGTCGAAGGAAGAATTATATTGAGTTTTGGAGCTACATGTTGAGTTATATCGGTTGCAATCTCTGTAACTTGAGTAGGCAAATTTTAAAGTTGGCTTTTGCTGTTGGACATCACTTTATTTTTTAAATTTGCTTCTGGACACTATAGTTTTAAGGTTATTTGCTATGGAGCAGGGGGCACCGGGGCCGCCTCGCCGTGGAGCCGCCTCGCCATGAAGCTGGTTGGGGAGGGAGCCGCCTTGCTATAGAGGCGGACGGGGGCACTGGGGCCATCTCGCCGTGGAGCCACCTCACCATGGAGCTGGCCGGGGAGGGAGCGTCGATGTGGGAGGAGCGGCAGTCGGGGGGGGAGGAGCAGCGGCTAGGGATTCTCCTGTCAGCAGCAAGTGCAAGTGGTGATGTGGCTAAGAGAGAGATTCTCCTGTCAGCGATGCCTGTTATTGTAGCGTGACACTGCAATAACGTTGCCTCTGATGACGTCATTTTTGACGCACTGCATGCCTGTTATTACTGAAAAATATAAGGTGATAGCAAAGGATGTTTTTGTAGTAGTGTTTATTACATTATTAAAGGCCACCCCTGTTTAAGCAACTTGATCTATAGATCTTCGTTTAGAGAGCCCCGGACGAAAAATGAGGGCTACCAGCAGCAAAAGTGAGCAAGCATCACTTCCTTTTTTATGAAGAGCAGCCAGCATATTATTAGCAGAAGATCAATTTGTTTCACATTCCCTTTTATACTCCTCTCCCACTCCTGCATAGCTTTGGGTGTGTTCGTTTCCTGGGATCTAAATTTTATAGCTGTCACTTCAAAAAGAATCTTACTATTTAGTAGTACTAAATAAAGTTTAATTATAAAATAAATTATAGGCCCCTAGACTAATTTACGAGATTAACCTAATAATATTAATTAAGTCATGATTAGAAGACAATTACTGTAGTATCACTTTAGTAAAACATAGATTAATTAAGCTCTTTAGATTCATCTCGAAAATTAGCATCAATCTGTCAAAAGGGTTTTGTTATTAAATTAATCGAAATATTCATAAATAGTAAGATTCTCTTTGATGTGATAGTGCTAAATTTTAGAGGGAAGGAAACGAACGGGGCCTTTGTTTACTCCGATCTATTTTGGCAAGTGCATCTCAGGCCAATGAAAATTCGTTGTAGCTGTTGTACCCATACTTTCATCTATTTGATCTATTGTTTTTTAGATCCAAAATATGCTGAAACAATCTTGTCTTAAACTAGACCATTGTTATATATGCACTACTGGAACAATAATATCTTAAACTAGTCCATTCTTCCAATACTGTACCTTTTGTTTTTTAGATAATATCTTACAGCCGACTTTATTACATGAAGGGCAGTACTCCGTCGGCCTAATGACTTGTAATTGAGTACAAAAAACACAAGAAAAGAGTAACCCAACAAAGTTTTAGTGGAGCAATTATTACAACCCAGTCCGGTTTCTAAAACTCCACCCGAAGTTGGCGAAGACTTGCATAACCGTCGTCTCCACGGCACGGCATGCATCCTTCATTTTGTTGGTGCCCTCCTCACACTTTTGCAATTGCGCCCACTGGCGCACCCAATATGTTGCCTGGTAGAGAACCTGCATATAAGTTTGCATAGGACGGTTATCAAAAATGATATCATTCCTAATATTACAAAGAGCCCAAAATATAGGAGCTACTCCTACAAGCATTTGGTATTTAATCTTGTGATCAATAACAAATGACCAATTAGAGAACACTTGACCAATACTAGTTGGGATTTCAACATCGAAAGTAAACTTAATTGCCCGCCAAATAAATCTAGCAAAATGAAAATCAAAGAACAGATGTTGGATTGTTTCTACCTGTGTACAAAATACACATTTAGTGGAACCATTCCAATTACACCTGACCAAATTATCCTTCGTTAAGAGAACACCTTTCTTTAAGTACCACTTAAAAATCTTTATCTTTAAAGGTAGTTTTAGTTTTCACAATACCTTGTTTTGTCACACAATGCCATTATAAATCATCGCACAATAAATATAATTAACAGAGAAAATGTCATTTTGATGTAAATTCCATCGAAAGATGCCATTCCTACCATTCAGTCTAGTATGTGCCATTTGTGCTACAAGATTATACCAAGCAGTCAAGTTATTATCCACTAATAACCCTCGCCTGAAAGAAACATTTAAAGTTGTAGTGCTAAAAACTTTAGCTATTGTATCTTGCTTATTCGACAATATTATACAAAGTGAGGTAACCTAGTGTTTTCACCATTATTCACCAAAAGACTTCAAAAATTCAGAAATTGCTCCTTCACCTACATTTAATCCTGACCAGAAGTGTGAATCACCTGGTTTTCGAACTACCCGACCAATTGTTTTATTCTTTAGGTATTTTCGTTTAAGCAAGTCCTACCAAATGCCATCCTCATTTATTAGTATGAAAAGCCACGTGCTAACTAGGCATTGATTCTGAATGTCTATGTTTTGTACTCCTATACCTCCTTGATCCTATGGTTGGCAAATAATATCCCATTTTGTAAGTCTATACTTCCTTTTATGGTTATCTGATTGCCAAAAAAAAATCTGGATCTACAATAATATAGTTTTTCTAGGACTCGACAAGGGACCTCAAAAAATGCGAGCATAAACATCACTAGGTTAGTAAGAACCAAATTAATGAGTACAAGCCTACCACCAACAGACAAATATTTCCCTTTCCAACTACTCAATTTTTTCTAGAATCGTTCTTCAATTATTTTCCGGTCCTTGTTACGAAACTTCCTATAATGCATTGGAATACCCAAGTATTTAAATGGGTACGTCCCTGATTGACACCCAAATGAATTAGAATAATACTCTTCATATTCCTGAGCTACCCCAAAGCAGTAAATTTCACTTTTTGTGGAAATTAATCTTTAACCTAGATAACCACTCAAACATACCCAATAGTAGATTTAAGTTTCTCACTTGATCCGGGTTGTGGTCTAGGAAGACTATGGTGTCATCTGCATATTATAGGATTGAGAACCCATTATCCACTAAATGTGGTACTACTCCAGAAATTTTCTCAGCTTCTTTTGCTCTATTAATGAGGATAGCTAGCATATCTGCTACAATATTGAATAAGATTGGGGAGAGCGGGTCTCTTTGTCTTAATCCCTTCATGGTTACAAAGTTTTGACCCACCTGATCATTTACTTTGATTCCTACATGACCATGTTTGATAAAAGCATCTATCCATTGGCACAGTTTAGGGGAAAATCCCTTCATTTGCAACACTTGTTTAACAAAGGACCATTTTACTTTGTCATATGCTTTCTCAAAATCAATTTTGAATATAACCCCATTCAACTTTTTCATGTGCATCTCGTGGATAGTTTCGTGTAAACGGCAACACCCTCCATTATGTTTTGTCCAGGTATGAAAGCTGTCCGAGTGGAGCTAATAACCTTTTGGGCAACCGATGTAATTCTATTAGTTGCTACTTTTGCAAAAAATTTGAAGCTAACATTGAGAAAAGAAATAAGTCTATATTGCTGGATTTTGATAGCTTCACTACATTTTGGTAACGATATTATTGTCCCAAAGTTTAGGCTAAACAACGGTAACATTCTATTTTGGTATACTTTTCATTTGTTCTAACAGTAAGTTTCACTGTTCCATTACTTTATATTATTATGCATTGAAAAAAGATATCATTGTGCAATCCTTCATGCAACGAATTTGCTTTGGCTTCCAATTTCTATGACAGTCTCCAATCAACTAACCGAACTGCAAAAAAAAAACATTCAACTATTCAATTTTACATGGAGTCATCAGATGTTTGGAGCTACATATCGGGCAGTAACACTTTTACTCTTTACAGTTAAGAATGCCTATCTCAAACTAATTGGTACCACTGTAACCTCCCCATGGTTTAAATGGATGTGGCAGTCTTGTTGCAAAAGCAAACTAAAATTCTTTTTCTTTTGGTTTGTGCTCAAGGACATAATCAACACTATAAATCTTGTAAGAAGGAAGGACAAACACCTTGATTTTTATAAATGTGTCCTCTGCAATGCAAATGTGGAAGAAACATCGTTGCACCTTTTCTTCAAATGCACATTCAGTAAATGGTGCTAGGGATTCATGAACATAAATTGTATGACATAATTGCATCCTAGTTCTATGCCTCTTCCGGCTCGGAGGGCCTTCAATTCAATAATCTTGCCGAATAGTATACTTGACGAACAAGCAAAGATAGCGATAGACTCCTGCTTGGACCCAATAGAATATGACACAACACATCGACGACGCTAGCTAACAAAAGTAGTGGTCCGTCGTCGTAGTCTCACCTTCCCGTCTGTCCTCACTCTCTCCATTGTGGCACCCCTTTCCGCGTCCATTATTGGTTATCCTATTTCGATGGCATGCATGTTACCCACGACAACAACCTTTCTCCAAGCATTGTGTCTTTTTCGCATGGGACGTGACATGTCATCGTCACAACTGCCTAGTGGGCAGACCGACCCGTAGGAAGAGGGCACATACCGGCGATGGGGAGGCATGGTCGTATGGAAGGCCTAGGGTGCGATGGACATAGCACACCGGTTACTAGCTAGCATCGTTAGGTAGGCTCGACAGAGCTCACATAGAGATCAGTTGTACGGCGACGCGCATGGAGAGTAGGCTGAGCGGTTGCATTGTGCATTTAGAGTGGCTATACGACAGTGTTGTGGACCTAATTGACACAATATAAATAGATCATGGAAATAGGGAACTACTATGAAGTTTGTGGACCTCGATGACCATCCGAGAATAGTTTAGGGATCCAGGATAGTCATTTTAAGAGTTCATCGACCTAAATAACGGTTCCTAAATAGTTTAGGAACCTGATGTGCATTTCACTCTATATATAATGACCGAATGGACCATGCTAGTGTATGTAACTCAGCAGCCCCTATAATACGTGCTCCCAGCTGCGTTCATCAAGAAAATGAGGAAAGCCTGTAAAGAGCCCAATAATCGTAGAGGATAAGAACAACCTGCTCAAAGCAACATACAAAAGTATTCTTTAACTCCCTCAACTATTAGGGGTATTGCAGTTCCAGTCCCTCAACTCTAAAACCAGATATCCGAACCCTTGAACTATTGATCTCGGTGCAATTCCACCTCTTCGACGGTTTCAAGAACTGTTTTATCCGACTTGGCATAGTAGGCCCCACATGTCAGATGTCATGTCACCATTTATTTCTCTTTTTTTTCTTTCTGTCTCCTCGTTCAGATGTGGAGCCTGCTTCGCCACGTGTCACATCGTTGTCGTCCAAACCAGCAATAACCTTGAGCTCAGCTGGCAGTGGCTGGTGGCGGGCAATAGGCTACGGGCCGGGCCCGCTAGTGGCGTCGCAGTTGCGGTGGATACCGATGGCTGTGCGGCCTCGGCGGTTGGTGGCGTGGCCACGACCGGCGAACGGTCCGCTGCTGGTGGTGTAGCGTCGGGCAGGTCTCCGTCAACGAGCTACCAGCGCACCTCCTCGCCGTTGTGGCGTGCAGTGGCTTCTCCTCTTTCACCTCCGTTGAGGGACCTACCGGTGGGAATGGGAATTGCTTGTGACCGAGCACGACATTGTACTGCTTCAGCGGTAACTCCATCACCTGCTGCTACTGCAATGTCGTCTCCTTCTGGATCATATAGAGAAGCATCAGCTTCTTTCATGACGCCACGTACTCCTCGTGTTGTTGTTGCTGCTTTTCTTGCTCCACGGTGACCTCGTCCACGCCGCAGCCTGTTGAATCACCACTCCTTGTGTCGCGACGTCCAACGGTTGCCGGAACGCGGGCTGCTGGAACGACTCCAAACTCCACGTGCACGACGGCTTCGGGGCCCGTGAAATGCTTGAGCAAGTTCCGGAGGAAGGCTATGTGGATGGCAGAGATGTCGACCCCCATCCGCTCGATGGCCACGCGGAGATTGCGGTGAGCTTGGCATCCATAGACAGTGGGCCGGCAAGGTTCGTGCCACCGTGGCGCAGGGTGGGAAAGTTGAGCGCGACATTCTAGTTGATCTCGTGCGACACCAAGAGTAACTGTCTCGTGCGACACTAAGAGCAGCTCCTCCACCAACTGCCACCGTTGACGACTCGCCGACAGGGTCCATAGCCTCTCGCTGGCCCTCGACCTCCGCCCTTGTGTTCCAATAAAATGCACAAATGAGTAAGAGTAAAAAAGAGACAAAAAGAAAAAGGAATAAATGGTGACTTGGCATCTGTCTTGTGGGGCCAGTATGCCACGTCGGACAAAACCGCTTTTAAAACCGCCAAGAGGGTGGAATCGCACCAGGGTCGAGTGTTCAAATGTTCGGATATCCGGTTTTAGAGTTGAGGGACCGAAACTGTAATATCCCTAATAGTTTAGGGAGCAAAATAGTACTTTACTCGAAGCAATATGCATGCCAAGCCAATTTACGCAGAGGACCACAAGCCATGGAGGTCACAGCGGCGGATCAGCTCCTAAGGCCCAATGTTGATGAAATCCACTCCAAGCAAGATTCGTTGCAGGCGCTGGCACACTGCAGAAGCGATTTTTTTAATTAATGATCGACCTTTTTAATTTATTAATATTAATAATCGACCAATTCAAAAATTTATGAAAGTAGTCGCTCTGTCGACCTTTGAATGGGCGATAGGTACGTATCTCCCAACCATCGGGTGACTGGGCCCAGTCGCCTTTGGCCGAGCGACAGGTGGGTATCGCCCACAAGGATGGCTCGTGTGTTCCTCCCATTTTCAAATTTTTCAGCTTAACGGTTATGCATTCTAAAGTCTCAATTAAATATATTTTTACGCATGGAAAATTTATGCTAATTTTTTATTGTAAAGTATATGTTGCTGCAACCATTTTAACTTTTAACAGGCCAAAAGGAGTTTATAAGTTTAAAACAAAAATATATAAAGTAGGCTAGTGGTTAAGCACTAACGACTTTAGTGATTAACAACTACCCTACTTTATATATTTTTATTTTAAAATTGTAAATGAATTGTAGACCGTTGTAAGTTAAAATGGTTGTAGCAAAATATACTTTACCACCAAAAAGGTCAGCATAAGTTTTTCTTATGTAAAAGTATATTTAACTGGGACTTTAGAAAGCCTAACTGTTAAGCTGAAAAATTCGAAAAGTAGAACACACGAGCCATCCTCGTGTGGGCGATACCAGCTGTCGCCCGGCCAAAGGACGACTGGGCTCACTTTGTTGGTTTGTTGGCTGATGGTTGAGCGATAGGTACCTATTGCTCATTCAAAAGCCGACAGAGCGATTATTTTTATGAATTTTTTAATCGGTCAATTACTAATATTAATAAATTAAAAAATCGATTAATAATAATAATAAAATTCCTGCAGAAGCAAAGGTCGGCACGAGGCGAAGAACGTACGCGTCGCACGCACGGTCGGGCCGGAACGGGATGGAGAGAGCACCACACTCTCAAACTTCTTCTTACCCTTTTTCAAATATAAAAAATCTGATACTAGGAATGTCAAAAAATTATAAGTATCTGAGGGATTAAAGATGAGATATCAAGGCATCCATCTTGACTCTAAACACTCACATATCTACTTTGCAGATTTAAATAGAATTTCTCAAAGTTGGCCAATCAGCTTGGTTATTGACAGTAAAAATGCTGACTTTAAGGAATTATATTAAAATCTTAAAAATATATATTTCAGTGTTTATAATCAAAACGGATGCATGGATATATCTCATATTTAATGTGTCAAGTTTTTAGTTTTTTGAGATTTTTAGTATCATCACCTTTTTTTTTATTTTTGACATTAGCTGCCGACGGCGAACGGCGAGTGAGAAACTGTACGTCCCGGGAACAGCTGGATAGCAGCTAGCGATCGGCATGATGGCAATATAATAAGGTTATTAGTGAATCTGTGAGGAAGAGGCGACACCCTGCTAATGCAATTCGTACCCGGACTCCAACTCCCGGTACGGTACGGATCAACATCAGGTGAATATATATGCAGCAGGGGCAGGGCTAGATAGAAGATAGAAACAAGGTAGCTGATATTTGGTTACTGAAATAATCAACAGGTCAGGAAATAATTAAGAATTAGATGGATCATCCCTCGGAATTCATGGCGGACGCCGCCGGGAGGAGTATCTGGTACGGCGACACTGTGGCTTTGGAGTCGTCGTCGTCGCGGGCCTTCGTGGTGATGGACAACAAGAGAAGGGCGACGACGCTCAACGTGCAGCTCGTGGACGACGCCATGGTGGAAGCCAAGCCGGGGGACCTGAGCGTGGCGGACCGGAGCTATCTGAGCCCGGGCATCGTGGTGGCCTCGGCGTCGGACCCCGCCGGCCAGCTGGGGGTCGTCACGGCCACGGCCGCGGCGGTCGACGTGGCGGCGAGGGCCGGCGTGTCGCCGGCGGAGCTGCGGCGCGTCGCGGAGCTCATGGTGGGGGACTTGGTGGTGCCCTCGTCCGGCGGCGGGCGGTGGATCGGCCGCGTGGTGGAGACGGTGCTCGACGTCGACGTGCGCTTCGACGACGGCGGCCGGTGCCGGGTCACGGAGAAGGCGGGCAGGAAGCTGCGCCCCGTCCCCGTGATCACGCGCAGGATGTACAGCAGCCCACGTTTGTGGCCGGGGCAGCGCGTCAGCTCGAAATCCTTCCGGGCCGCTCGCTGGCTCAACGGATCCTACTGGAAGCCCTCCTACGTGGAGGGCACCGTGACCATGACCAGGGTCACCGGCGCCTTGGTCTACTGGATCGCCTCGCCGCGCCCGCACTCGCCGCCGCCGGCGTACCACCGGAACCTCGACGACCTGAGATTCGTCTACTTCCCCACCTTCAACTACTGGACAGTCGGCGACCGCTGCTTCTTACCTCCCGCTGGCGACGATTCTTCTTCTTCTTCAGGCGACAGTCACCGCAGGATTGGTCATGGTCGTCACGGGAGGAAGAAGCCGATAAGGCGGCGGAGGTTGCCGATGATGGCGGAGTCGTCGGAGCAGGCAGTGGTGGTCACCGACACGAGCACGACGGCGGACGTGCTCTGGCAGGACGGAACACGGCAGCGCGGCGTGCCGTCGGCGTCGCTGCGCCCCTACGCGCCCATGAACGTGCACGATTTCTTCCCAGGGCAGCTCGTTCGGAGGACGATTCTTGATGAACAAGGAGATAGTGAAGTGGTTGGCGTCGTGCGAAGCCTCGACTGCAAAGACCAGACCGTGCGCGTCTCCTGGCTCAAAGGGGATAACAACGAGGACGAGACCGTCAGCGTCTACTATCTGACTAGGGTTCTTAACCACAATGTGTTCTATGGCAGAATTGTCCTTCGGTTGGATGCTACAAGCACGGAAGGAGAACCTCTGCCCGACACTGATCTCTCATGGGTCGGGCGTATCACCGATCTTTGTGACGATGGGAGAATCCAAGTACAGTGGGCAGATGGCAACACCACAGAGGTCATCATCCAAACCATGCAACTCTTCTTTTTCACCCATTAAGTGAACAAAATTAAGGGGGTGTTCGTTTCATGGGGCTAAAGAGGCTAAAGGAGCTAAAGGGTAAAAGTTTAGCCTCAAGGAAACGAACATGTGGGTTAAAAGGGACTAAAGTTTAGCCCTTGAGGCTAAAAGATGGGACAAAAGAGGGGCTAAACTTTAGCCTTAAAAGAGACACTAAACTTTTGACTCAAAACTTTAGCATGCTAAAGGAAACGAACAACCGCTTTAGTGTGCACAAATAACAGTCTTATTTGCCAATTCATAATCAGGTACTGCCTCGTGAGATAGCTGTCGTCCTACAAGTGCGCTACCTTGAGATGGTCCGTGAAATGGGCGAGTGGGTATACGACGATGGAGTTGATGATGCACAAGGCGAGACCAACCAAGCACAGCCCACCGCCAACACTGTATGGACGACCCAGCTCCTTCCGGCGGATTCAATCTGTGAACTCCTTGCTCTTTTTGCATCCATCTCTGATAAAAATATTTACTTTTTTGTTTTATTCCAGGTAAACAATGACGCAGGCGAAAACAATACTAATGATGGTCCTGCAGCAACAAGGATAATTGCCCGGGTCTGCTCCGCCATTATCCGACTGGGAAGTAAAGTGCTTGAGCAAGGCAAGAGGTTCCGGGTGAGTAGTTGGGCAGCGGTCGATATGCCATCAAACGCAGGACTTGCAGCTGCCTCTGAAAATGTTGTTGGTAAAGCTGAGGACATTTCTACTTCTGCTGCGGAAAGTCTAAATGGACAACGTCAGGGTAAGGCAGATGCTACTGAGGTGTTTCGCTTCCCACAGTTTGATGTTCTGCAGAGTCCTCTAGATCACCAGTACCTCGACAATGTTGGGCAGGTGCGTAAACTTAATTCTGCCAATAAATTCTTCACTGTCACAGTAACCATGTCTGGCCGGTTTTTCAGTATGTTTTATTTGATACGTTAAAATTACAACAGTTCAGAAAATTCTTCAGAACATTGCCATCACCATGGGCTGGTTTTCTTTCAGTACTTGAACTATTTTGAAAACATATTACGTTTTTCAGTAAAATCGGCCCAAAATTGTGAACATGGCAGTAAAAGATCATGACAGGCCAGTATATGATGAAATTCTGGTTTTGTTCTGTTTCGGGTGTTAGAAATAACAGGTACTGAAGCAGTTTGTTTTTCTGCCAATAAAGATAAAAGTTGGTTCTGTCATGTTAAAGATAAATGTGCAAGTTGTAAACGAGAGAGTGTAAGTATTTCTATAATTGTAGTTTTAATGAACAATTGCAGGACACCACTGGAGGAAGGATCTGGACAAAGAGAGTGCACAAGGAATGGAACATTCTAAAGAATGACTTACCAGGTACTGTATTTATCTATACTTACTTGCACACCTGAATCATAATTTTCTCAACATGCACACCTGAATCATAATTTTCTCAACATGCACACCTGAATCATAATGTTCTCAACATGCACACCTGAATCAACTACATGTGCTTGTGCATGCAGACACCATCTTTGTGCGGGCCTTCGAGGATCGCATGGACCTGCTCCGCGCGGTCATGGTGGGCGTTTCTGGGACTCCATACCAAGACGGGCTCTTCTTCTTCGACCTGCAGCTGCCGCCGTCGTACCCGGATTCGCCACCGCTTGTGAACTACCGCTCCTTCGGGCTTCGGCTGAACCCCAACCTCTACCCGTCCGGGACAGTGTGCCTGAGCTTGCTCGACACGTTTGGTGGCCAAGGCATTGAGCTCTGGTCGCCGGAGTCATCGACCGTGCTCCAGGTCCTCGTCTCCATCCAGGGCCTTGTGCTCACGGCCCAGCCCTATTACAACGAGGCCGGCTTCGCGGCCCAGGTTGGCACGCCCATGGGCCAACGCAACGAGCTCCCTTACAGTGAGAACACCTACTTGCTCAGCCTCCAGACCATGCTGCACCTGCTGCGCCGGCCACCGGCGGGCTTCGAGGGCTTTGTCAGGGACCACTTCCGCCGCAGAGGCCGGCACGTGCTCCGGGCGTGCCAGGCTTACCGGGAAGGCTGCCTCGTCGGCACGCTGGATGATGAGGCGAATGCCACGGAGGCCAGCATGGCGCGTCCGTGCTCGGCAGGGTTCCGGCTCGCACTGGACAACATTGTACCGCGGCTCATGTTGGAATTCGCAGAGATAGGCGCCGATGGGTGTGACCCTGCTACGGATGTTTCCACTGATAATCGTCCTGTTTTGCCAAAATGACTGTGTGTTATTAGTTACTAAAGGTAGGAGTGGCCAAGATCGTATATTCAGTTTTGGTTTTGGATCTCTTCAGCGTTGCGTGGAGGTTGTGTAAATTTATCTCACAGCACCACGGGAAAGAGCAAGTTTGCCGTTTGCCATTTTTTTATCGTGTCTTTTATCGGACACACGTCAAAGAAAAAGTTGCTACAGGACAAGCACACGACAAAGATCATGTTTGCCGTGTGTCGGCAGGCTAGCGCACGGCAAAGAGGTTGTAGACCAAATTAAATCAACGCGGCACGCCGCTTGTGCCTTCTCTCCTCTCTCTCCACATGTTGCATGCCTGTGCCCTCCCTCTCCTCTCTCTCCACGTACGGCTGGGCGCCCTTGCTCCAGCTCTAGCTCTAGCCCCTCCCTCCTCAGCCTCGCCTCTCCTCCTCCTCCCCCCTCACGTCCTGAGGCGCGACAGCAGCCATCGGGGCTCGGAGCGGCTACAACAGGCATGCAAGCAGCTGGGGACTCCAGTGAACGCGTGGATATGAAGCGTTGCCATCTCTACTGCCGATCATCGGCACCGCGTGTAGGTCTTCTGCGGCATGGACTGATGACGGCGGAATCCGACGGCACGCGACGAGACAGCATGGGGCAGCGACGCACAGATCTTAGGTGACATCTCTCTCTCTCTCTGGGATGTGGTGGGGGTGGTGTGGATCTCCGGCAGCGGTGGATGTGGTTGGGGCAGTGTGGATCTTCGACGGTTGCGGATGTGGTGGATTTTTTCCCCAAAAATCCTTTGCTGAGTGTCTGTTTTACACGCAGCAACGTCTTCGTCGTGTGTTCGACAAAAAACACACGACAAAAGACCTCTCCACAAACACGTTGTCGTGTGTTTATGGGTCGAGTGCAAACCTGAAGTGCAGGAAAGTCAACCTGTCCCCGTCGGTTTCATTACGGATGTTTCCACAGATAATCGTCATGTGTTTGCCAAAATGACTGCGTGTTAGTTATAGGAGTAAATAAGAGCACTTATGCTTTTTTTATAATACTCATCTAGGCCAAGATCGTACATTCAGTTTTGGTCTTGGATCTCAAGATTGAAACTGTAGAGCATTTGTTTGAGCATTTCGTCGTTCCATGTCAGACAGAAACATTCAATTTGATAAATATTATTACATATTGATATTGTATCCATAACGAAGAAAAGGATTGCTAGTAACGATACGGAAACCAGATTCTTTTAGGCCTAAAAACAGAGCATCCCAGCGAAATGAGCATGACAGTATGCTAAGGATACATCACATCAGTCATGTTCATCTCATGGAAAGCAAAGCATCTAATAACTCGATGTCTCGATGGGATCTCGTGGCTACAAAATTTCGAACGGAGATCACACTGCTCATCTTATTCTCCCCAGTCCTAGATTCGACGTCCGAGCACCCTAAAAGCTAGAACGGATGATGATCCCTCGTAGCTCTGGACCTGTTCTAGGTTGAAACCATGCCTGTGCCGGTTCAAGTAGAGTTCTTGTTCTTGTCCCAGCTGCAAAGGCAGTTATTGCCTTCTCTACTCTATGCCGCAAGAGGAGTTCATGTGTTTTGGTCTCGTCCGAGCGGCCACCTTCAGTCCTTCCCCGTCGGGTCGGCCAGCTGCCGCCTAGTCCAAGTCAGAGAGGACGGGATTCGCCACTCCAGCCCAGCCTCGTTCACTCGTCGCCGCCGTTAAGAAATATATGGACGAATGAGGATTGATTTAATGAGTGTAACACATCTTATATATGTTGTGAAAAGCTAGAGGAATCACCATGTTGATTTTCTTTCTATGTTAACATTTGTGTCTGCAATGCAACATTTGTTGTTGTAACATAGAGGTAATAACAACCTCAACTCCTCCATCAGCTTCTCCGGAAAGTGATGATCAACTGATGAAATCTGAAGATACTATAGATGGCAACAGTCTGCCACCTGGTCTTAAGAGGAAAGGAGAAGCCATGGAAGTAGGAAGTAATGCCCCGTCAAGGATAAGCCATAGAATCCTACAAAAAAAAAGTTTAATATGAGGTGAGTGCAAATAAAAGAAATACATTTCATAATTATGGTCTACTTATATATTGATCACAATGCAAATTTCAAGGCTTTATCTCTAACTATTTAATATTGCATACATTATTTTGTATATGCTTCGTTCACTTTGTACTCCAAATGTATCTGTGTGGGGCACACGAAATAGGTGTTAATATACCATAATTAGAGGGAATCCTCTCTGTTGGAATGAATCTCATGTCCAGGAGGACCAGAGCAAACTGTTCATATCCCATTTAAGAGTTGAGGTTAGGTGATGTCATTAGGGTGAGTGAGATGATGTTGTGGGTAAAACTTATCTTAAAAACATGTTAAGGGAAACCTCTTTTCAGAGGGTTTGATGCAAAAATAAAGCATGTGTGGAAATAGATCACTATTCATTTTTATTTGCTTAAAAGAGTGATAGCATGTAAGTATGTAACAGGATGAGAGATATATATAGCCAAACCAAAGAAGAAGTAAGATATTTTTCCTCCTATGATACTACATTACGAATTTTTATATGTAGTGCAATACACACATCACTCAGTACATATCATCTTTTCTTATCTTTCTCACAAAACTTAATGGAATCTCTATTCTTCTAAAACGCGTGGGTTGCCTTGCAAGATAGCCAGGCCACGTCATCAGTTTATTTTCCACCGTCGGATCTCCCATCAGACGAATACAGACCGTTAGATATGCAACTGTGGTCTTACATCTAGGCCCTTCACGAAGTAATAATTGCATTCAGATCCTTCCACCGTTTCTCTAGAAGTTTACACCTAGAACCTTCAGCAATCATAATATTTTTCGAGGTCCTTCCACCATTCCTTCTGGATTTTACATCTAGAACCTTCTAAAACCATAATATTTTTCTCAGTCCTTCCACCAGTGACAATCTTGCTTCCTTGCTTCCTGACCCCTCACAAAGTATACTTTTAAAAAGAAATCACTATTTATATTCTTGCACTTAGATTATTTTTTAAAAATCATACTTAAATTATTCTTTGTGTAACATATAAATATATTAATTAATGAAATAATACAAAAATGAAAAATGTTTCCATGTTTCTTCACTAAGGTTTCTTTTTGGCTATGCTAAGATTTTGGTTATTTGTAAGCAGCTTATAATCCTTCCTCGCAAAAAGAGCTTTCAATCCTTCCTAAAAAAAGAGCTTTTAATCCTTAGTTTCTTATATATTTTTTCTTTATATTCATTTCAATAAAATTGTTTCTATATAAGTTGATGTAACATTAAGATAAAATAATTGTTATCCACTTGTGAAATTAAGTTTTCCGAACAAATAAGAAATTTAATTTTGATTAAAAATCTAACTTGATAATGGTATTTTATAATAAAATAAATGGATGCAGTTGTAATCTCTATGTTCATGTATGCAAATAACGAGCTTAGACAATTAGCAAATAAACATGTGTGAGCCGATGGCTTTGTTGTGGGTTGTAATTACAATGGTTGAATCAATATAAATTTGAGAATTCAAAAAAGGAATAAGTTATAAGATACTAAAATAATTGTCATCAGAAAGATTTGAATAATATATTGTAATCAATATAAATTTAAGAATTCAAAAAGGAATAAGTTATAAGATAAAAAAATAATTGTCATGAGAAAGATTTGAATAATATATTGTAATAAATATAAATTATCTATTTCCTCACATTTGAATTTATTTTACTAACACTTTGGCTGTTGTGATGAGGGGATACATATTTTTACATATATTTTATCATTCCACTATTTACAATCCACACTATTTTGGTTTTGAAAATATAGAATAACTATGTTAAATATAATATAGTCCAGTCATAAATTTCGCGCGGCAACGCCGCGTGATTATTCTAGTATATCACCAAGTAAGCGTATTCTTATACTCATTTAAGCACCTAAAAAATTTCCTTGGCTAGCAAGAACAAAACCACTACTACAAGAGCAGTCTCATTGCTCACTACTACTTTGGACATCAGGAACTTCAAGATCATTTCACCCTTTTTCATATAGCGGCTAGGAACCATGTAGTCTTTGCCAATAATGAAAGTATATTACAGGAGTAGTGCCCTTTTTCATATATAACATATGTGATGCTAAAAATTAATGACACAAACCTTTGAATTATAATGATGATAATGTGAGTTTTAACATTTTAGATTATGTCTAAGAGAGGAAGACACAAATGTTCGCCACAGGGCCATGAGTCGACTCACCTGTAAAATATTTTTTTGGTATGAGGAAATGTAGATGGTTTGTTGTATTTTGTTAGTGACGGTTACTAGCATTATATCAAATAACTACATTGGTGGTTCACAAATAACCAGAGCAACGTATTGAAATGAATTTACACTCACTTGGGGCTGTACTTTGATTGTGAGGTTCCTCCGGCCAAACCTCGATGCTGAGCCGGCATGAACTCCCCTGTTACAAAAAAAATTAACATGTTAGGCATGCCTTCCGGTATCATTATTAACTAAGCTTCTATCCAAATTATGAGAACCAACATTAGAAACTCTGCACCCGTGGGCAAAATGAACTTTGAATGTAGGCTCTCGTGTGCAAAATTGTTAAGTTACTATGCAAGAACCAGTTGCACCTAAAAGCCTAACCTGATAGGAAAATGTGTGTAATAACCCCCCCCCCCTCGTATGCAGCTCTCATAGGCGCAAACGTGAAAATAGGAGTGACGCAGTGAAATATGTGACCGTCAGGACTTGAACTAAAAATCTTAGGCTAGATACCATGTTAGTTACTATGTGCTGACTAGTTGCACTTGAAAGTATAAGCTGTCACGAAAATGTGTGCAATTCACTTATAGCTCTAAAACCATGTTAAGCTTGTACCCAAAAGCCTATAGATGAAGATATGCAATTCATTTATGGTTGAGCAAAAATAAACATTAGAAAGTTAGTCCGGTACTTGGAAAGGAAGAGGTGAATTCGAGTAGCTTCGGACGGCAGCACACTAGGAGAAAATCGTCGTTTGTTGAGTGGCAAACGCACTCGACAAAGACCCAAATGCACTCAACAAAGGCTTTGCTGAGTGCCACACTAGGCAAAGAGCACTCAACATACCTTTTATTGGCAAAGAGCTCTTTGCCGGGTGCTTTCGATCGGACACTTGGCAAAGCATTTACCGAGTGCGAAACTCGAACTCGAAAAACATTTCTTGTGAATTTTTTTAACAAAATCGAGGAGTAGTGCATGCAATGGAACACTCCGCCGAGGGCCACCGCCTCCATCCTACCAAGCCGCCGTTGCGCCATGCCGCCCGGGGTCATGCAATCTGGGGCCGCTGCCACCCTTCTAGGTCCGCCGCGCGCTATCCTAAGAGAGAGAGAGATAGAGAGAGTGAGTGAGTGAGAGAGAGAGAATGAGTGAGAGAGAGAGAGGGAGGATAAGGGAGAGAGAGAAAGGGGATCGGGTGGGGGAGGGCTAGACCAATAGGAATTCACGTGATTGAAGAGGTGGATCAGTGACATGGTGTGTGGAGAATAACACTCAGCAAAATAAGTCTTTGCCGAGTGTTGTTTTTTACCGTCGATAAAAAAAATCGATATACTTTAAAAAATTATAAAGTAGCAAATAAATTCTAAAATTAATAAAATTTTGGCATGATATAATTTATCTGATATAATTTATATGATATAATACCTATATAAAATGATTTGAAGTCAAAAGAAAACTCATCCATCAATTTGACTCTAAATTTTAATGACTCATTGTCAATTTTAAGGTGCTCCTTTGAAAATGCTCCGTTTTGTAAGCAATGTTCGTGATAACTTTTAAGCACCACTACTCTACCAGACGAACTGGACGTAAAGCCTATGAACTCTTCAAAAGTGTTAATGCTCAATAGTTTTAAGTACAGGCCCAACGTAAATGGTACAAAGTATCACTACAAGTTTACATGCCACAACCATGCAGCAAAGGGCATCAACTGACACATTCATGTGTATTTCTTCCAACAGCGCATTAAGAATGGGGCTCTCGCCACAGCACCTCATGTAATGTACAATTCGCTACTATCTCAACAGATTTAGCGGCTGCCATGGCGCCAATTTCACGATGCAGTTGACGATCTCAGGGAGCAGGGGGATCAGTACACGAAGGATCTCAGAATGTTTACATAGATATACAGGTAGAAAATTGCTTCCTGGCCTCAGTTCTGGGTCTTCTCCACCTTTGCTCTGATCTTTTGCTCAAGAATCGCCTTCTCTGTATCAAGGCTAAACATTCTGTTGAGGGCGTGCATGTTCTCAAGTGTCTCGTCAAGTGTGCGGCTGTCGCTGCCATCACATCTCAGGTGCTGCAGTGGGCCGTGGAGAAGCTTGTTCACGATGCCGGTGCTTAGCTCCTCGATTGCTCTTCTCATTTTCTTGGTGAGAGCATCCTCACCAATTTTCTGTAAGCACTTCTCGAGCTCTGAAGCCCTGATCCTGTCAGCATATGACCTCAACTTCTTGATGGTTGGAACAGTCTCCAGAGAGTCCCTCCATGCCTCAAACCGTTTCAGTTCGTGGGTGATGATTGTTTGTGCCTCCATTGCCTTCCTGAGCCGATCTTCCTTGTTGGCTTCCACAACCTCTTTCAAGTCATCGACGTTGTATACCCGTGCGTGGTCAACTTCAGACACGCATGCACTGACATTTCTTGGGACTGATATGTCAACAAAGAATCGAACCCCACCCATGGCATCAGAAATAGAGGGAAGTGCCCCTGCGTGCTCTTTCGTGAACAATGGGGTTTCAGATGAAGTGCTTGTGAACACAACATCAGCTTCTGCAGCAGCATCATACATCTCAGATAGAGGCCTGTACACAATCTCAATATCTTTCATCTCCTCACGGATGGCATCCACCCTTTCCACTGAACGGTTCACCACAACAACCCTCTTGCATCCCTTCGCAATTAGATGTTTGATCACTAATTTGCCCATTTTGCCAGCACCAATCAACAGCATCCTGGCTGATAAGCCTTCAGACTTTGGAAGCTTCATCAGGGCCAACTCAACTGCTGCCGAACTAACAGAAACAGCACCAGATGATATGTTAGTCTCGCAGCGGACACGCTTTCCAGCTGTGATTGCATCCTTGAACATCCTGTCAATGTTCTTTCCCAGGCCTCCACTGTTTTGGCCACTTCTCACAACTTGTTTAACTTGAGCAAGAATCTGTCCTTCACCCAAAACCAGAGAGTCGAGCCCAGCTGATACCTCAAACAGATGGCGTGTAGCATCACTGCCACGCAACATGAACAGGTGCTCCCTAAGCTCAGATGCGGGTATGCCACTTTTCTGCAAACACACAAAAGTACACTAATTAGGGAATATTTCCCAAATTGTGCGACTGAGAAACCTCAAAGGGGAATGCAAGGCTAAAAGACTACAGACTGAACAAACTTCTCACCTTTGACATCCAGTCTATTACTTCTCTGATACCACGGTTCCATGATAGAGTCACCACATAAATTTCCATTCTGTTGCAGGTACTAAGTACAGCAGCCTCTTCAATATGATTCAGACTCGTGAGTTCAGAAATAGCACGGGGCCATAGTTCCTCAGCAACAGCAAGTTTTTCACGCATCTCCACTGGTGCTGTGTGTACACTGAGGCCAATCACAGCTATGCTACTTCTTTCCTTCATGTACCCTGGTATTGAAAAGAAAATTGTGTCAAAGTTAGTAAACAGAGAAATATGTCTGAAATTAACTGTAGATCAACAGAAAGTTTCATCAAACTTAATACAAAAATAACATATTAGGCCACATTAATATCTGGCACCAAATAAGCCAATAACTACTAGTAACTTAGATTTTCCATAATGTGTCAACCGAATGCTGTGAACAAACAGTATGGACACACTATCATCTGGTTACTGAAATATCATGTTCTTTTTTTGTGTGGATCTATAGCAATATAGGTATCTAAAAATAAAATCTCCACCAGTTTGTGAAGAATAAGGTTTTGACAATAAATTACTGCTAAAGCGCTTTGGAAGAAAATAATTTGCCATTTGCTAATAAGCGCTTTTGGAAGAACAACTAAATCAACCTTCTAATGGCATGGCAATGACTTCCACATTTTCCCTTTGACAAATTCCAAATGACACAAGCCGATTCTTACCTGATGCATCAGGACCTAGTCCCTACCCCCAAAATTTGTGAAAACTTCCCATCAGCAGCGCTCACAAAGTTAAACATGGCAAAAGAGTAACATAAATGCAAACTTCCTTTTTCTTTCCCCTAACACTCACGCCTTTTGACCTGTACCAAACCAAAACTAATCCAAACTGCTACGGTAACTAGTACAAAGCAACGCAACGAGCCCTTCGTTCGAGGGATACCAAAAACTAGTTCACCAAACTAAATCATCCCAGCCGTTACAGGCTTTGGATTGGAGGCAAGGGCAAGGGACTCACGGTCAGCGGAGATCTTGAACTGCTCGAGTGCCGCGATGCTGGCTGCCTTGGCCGCCGCCTGCACCTGGGTCTCGACGCCGGCATCGCACCGCACGACGCATGACCGCCTCCTCCCGCCGGCCCCAGGCACCCTAGCGCAGGTGCAGCCCTGCGCCGCCGCTGGCTTCGAAGCCCCAGCGGCGCCAAATGCTGCGGCGGCTGTAGATGACGTAGTGCTCGCCATCATCTAGATCAAGCAGGGTGGAAAGCAGCCTCCTTTCCCCGCCAAAAAAAACAATCCAAAATAAGTGCGGCTACAAGACATGCAGAGATGGAATGAGTCGGACCAGTGCTGCAGATGACACGAGTCCGAGATGAGAATCCAGTGCTGGTCTCTCGCCTCTGATTGGCTGCAGCCGTATCCATCGTCATCTCTAAGGCTGATCCTATCTGCAAATCCCATCCATCCATCGTTGCATGGCGGGGTGGCCACACTCTGCTGCCCCGTGGGACCCACCTGTATGTCACGCGGTTACCCAGCCTTGTGGGTCCGTGGTGGACGGTGGGTGGACGAACGCCGGAATGCGTGCTTATTTTTAGGGTAAAAAAATGCAAAATGGATTTTTAAGGAGCAATTTTGCTTGAACAAGGATATTAAATTAAATCCGTAACCTTATAATATAGAATTTTTTTCAAGAGAGAATAAATTAAAGCTCTGAACTACTCTTGATGAGTTCACATACATTTGGAGCAACTTGCAGCTGTTTGTAGCGTTCGCCATCCCGCTTAAGACCTTGTTCGTTTCGGCCTGGAATAACATGGATTGCAGCCCAAACCATATGGAACGGAAGAATATGGAACTAGTCTAGTCCAACTCGAAATGTCATTCGGTTGTGTATAGATTGGTACGAAACTCACCATATTTTACCTCGTTCCATGTCCTAGAGGTCCAACACCAATCTGTGACCCGACCTCATGGAACATAGTAGGTCAGGATGAAGTGAAAGAGATGAAACTACTCAATACGGACTTGGGAACAGACCTATTCGAGAATCAATCTCACACAAACAAACAAGGCCTAAACAGGATGGAGAGGAGTAGCAGGGTGGCGGCCGCAGACGCCTCCATCACGCGGCTTCGTTCGTGAGCTTGATATGCTCGACAAGTTCCTAGCCTTGATCAGGTGCTTGCCGTTTGCCGAACGGATATGTGCCCATGGCCGTGAGGAGCGGGGTGTTGTTCATTATTGGGCACATCAACGACCCTGCTTTGCCAGGAGTTGGTTGAAAGCAACACCGAGCTCACATTCCTGCTGGAGATATCGCCGGTAGTGCTATATAGTGCAGCGTGACCCTGCTGTCCAACGACACCGCGTTATAGTCATGGTTATCACAGTCAACCGTGACTATTGTTTTTTTAGTAAAAAATAAATATACATTATAAATAATAAATTATAATTATATCATATTAACATTTCATAATTATATCACACTAATATTAAAATTTTAGAGTTACATCACATTAACATTTACAAATCGATCGTAAAAAAATTTATAAATCCATCAAAGTTATCACAAAGTGCACATGACATGTTTTTTTCAAACTAAGTCTACACTATAAGAATCTTCAACTACATCAGGCTCTTATGGGCGTTTCGAACCGCACCACTCGAAAAGTGCCCGGCGCACCTTCGTCACGTCACTTTCCTTGTCAAAAAAACGACCACGAGAATTGATGACCTCCCTAAGCAAGAAACAATACATCCTAGGACAGTATAAGTCGTTTGTACTCTTTTTTTTTTGGCACCGTCGTGAATCCTTTCTTGAAGATTTCATCAAGTATCTTTTTATCCGATATCCTTGCCTGTTCTAGCCTTTGTGTTCTCCATGTCAATAAATTCATGAAAGTTGGTAGATGATAAATAAAAAAGAATGCAAATTAAACACAAACAATCTTGGCGTACCTCTTCGAGTGGTCTCGTGGGTGATGGCGCTCAAGTAGGTTGGAGCAGAGCTCGAATATGCACATGCGTAGTATCCATAGTGGACACTACCTGCCACTTGTTTAATGCATTGTAAAATAGACGAAATAAATAACATCATTTCCAATTTCAACGATAGGAGGACAAAAACAATTAGATATGATGCATATCTTACCAGAAATTTGTGACAAACGTATATTTGTTTCGACTCTTGTAACGCGTCACATTCATGTTCTTTACGTAGTTCATATAAGCACTACAGTGTTGAAAAAAGTGTATTATTGCATGAAATTACCATTATTTAATTGTAGTTCTGTACTTACCAATAATTTATAACGCTCACGATATCTTGGTAGCGCTTGCAATCGTAGTCAAGACTATCCAACACTAATAGATATCCAATTTTTGGTATGATCGAAAACGAATCCAATAGCCACTGTAACAAAACATCGTATTAGTTAGTATGTCATCTAGCTTTACAACAGAGGAGGAAGACAAGTGGTCGAACTAACTCGAACTGGTTAAGACGCATAAATAACGTGTCTATCCTGCCATTCCCTGAAGCACATGTAAATATAACATGCAGATTGAGACCTTGCTCTTGTCCTCATAGTGGCTTCAGTTCTTGTAACTCTTGTGGTGTCTTGTCCTTATATATCTTGTCTTTCTCATTTATCCCAGAGTTGATCGCATTTTGATTGATCAAGATCGGATTGAGGTACCAAACCTTCCAATCGGGTCTGTCATATTTCTTCTTTTGAAATGTTGAATTCAAGTTATAGAAAAAAGCATAAGGCAATATATAACATGTATTTTAAAAAGTAGGAAATACGAAAAGGATGGATAAAGGCTACATGCACCACAAGGTTATGACGGTCGTGTCCATCTCGCCGAGCCAAAACACGGTGTGGATATCATTAAAATATAGTCCAATGATCGAGTCAACGGTATCGTTGAACACGTCCTTTGGAAGCTTACAGGTGATCACATGCACTCCTTCTTTCACTGTCGCTATGTACCAGTCGTGTAGCTTCCGCATCTCGCATGGTAGGTTTGACAACATATTTTGAGATGCGAGGGCTTGTCAAACTTGAAATTTGGAAAGTCCTCATTCTCATCATGACCCTCAAATATTCATCTTCGTACCGTAGCAATTGGCGAGGATCTATGATAGGTGTGATTGATTGCACGTGTCCATTCCTCATTCGCTCTAAGTGGCTTTGACGGGTCCACCCCCCCGCGCCGGTCGTAATAACTTTAGGGACTAAAGGAGTAAACTCCTTCGATGAGGCTCTATAATTTGGTGCTCTTTATCTAATGCCGGTGTTTTAGCTTCCGGCTTGACAGAGGGGACACGTTGCCCTTTAGGCTCGACAAAGGGAACTATTTGCTGTTGAGGCTCTTCATAGGCGGGTACTATGGTGGTTTTTTGCTATGGGGGCCTGCGAGTATAGGACTCATAACCGCTTCCTGTCCTTGGTCATCTTGTCGCTTAGCGGTCGAGCGAGCACTCGACAAAAGAGACAATTCTCCAGCTCCAGCTTCATCCTCGTGAGTTGTTGACTCACATTAACTCATTTGTGTCCGGACGAGGGGGGCAGAAACTCGTGGTTCCGAGAGGACAACCTCACTCCGTTTCCACATGATGAAGGAACCGATAGCATCATGTAGAGTTATAATCTCGCGTCGGGTATGGGGAACTCAATCTCGTGCTCATCCCATCCTTGACCAATCTCCTCGACACACATGTACCCGGGGGAATATTCATGTTGTGGATTGTTCGTCCTAGAAGTGCTCCGCCGCTTGCAACCTTCAAGGTCTTTCCCTTGTAACCAAATGGCACATGTAGCTCACATGGACATTCTTGTGTTATGAGTTCTGCTTCTAATGGAGAGGTAAAGCTAGGCGAAGTGGTTGGGACTGCATCGGTCGTACGGGGATACTACCACTTCGAAAGTCAGCTTGGTACATCTCTATATGCTGCCTCCACTCTACCTTTTCCCTCTCCTCCTTATCTTTCTTGTGAAATTTATGTTTTTTGTACAAGGAGGCGGAAGAGTTAGACGAGAAACCTTCTTTTCAAGTGGCCCTGGAGGACACTCGCTCGCACCCGCCCACCATACTCTTTGGCCCTCACAACAAGAGAGAGTTGGTCTCTGTGATATTCGAAATGAATAAAACCAAACTGCGTCTGCGACTTCATTTCACCCGTCAATTGCGAGATAACTTGTGTTGAGGTCGAGTCCGTTGGAATGATCTCCCAATTTTCATCCATTGTAGAGTGCGCAAGAATCCAATTTTTGGCATGCAGCTCGAGGCCCTACAATAGATCGGGCTTCCCTTTCGCACGGAGCTTTTCTTCCATCGTCCTCCACTCCAGAATCTTTTTCATGTATCCACCGGGCCCAAGTGTGGCTTGTACTTATTTTTCCTGTTCAGCTCTAACATCGGTTCACGAAGGTCCTTGGCAGGTCCAACCGTCTTCTCGCTGAACAAATAGTTCCCGGTCTTGTGGACTTATTTGACCATAATCTTCAAAAATTGTTATGCCACATTTGACATAATGGTAGTATAGCCTGGACCTCCATTCTTGGAAGATATGCGACATTGCGGTCGGTGTTGCCTTCTTCGCTTTCCGGAGGTCCGCTGGTGAGAAGAGGATGCGTGATCTAACACATTCCACATTTTCTCTTTGTGCTCCTGATGAACCACCTTCCATTCGAACAAGTTATTTTGTATTTCTCCCCGACCACTACACCACAATAGTTCTGCCATTTTGCGTGGTTCAACAGGCTTCTAGTCGGCGGGGTCGAGGGCAGGTACTTCATAGGTGCCGACAGACCTTATTCGCAGAGCGTTTACCTCCACACTTGCGCATTTTTTGGGACTCATGAGCAACTATGTTTTCCGTTTGCGCCTCATGAGGTGTGTCTTGGCAAACCATGGATACTATCACTTGTGCGGCCAAGGCTCGACGGACACTTCGTCGAGGAACCTAGCATATAAAGAATCATAAAGTTCAGTAATTTTCTGATAAGGGTGACTTGAGAAATTTCACAAAAAGAATCACATTTGACGTGATACCTCTTCTGCAGGCACGTAATCGTGGTCCTGTTCACGAGGAGGGGGAGGATGAGGATCCTCTCGCTTCTTCCCGTTCCCACTTGATGAGGACCTTTCATGGTTCAGATCCACAACATTCTCTTGTGTGTGCTGCATGGGGGGTTGTCTTCCGGATTATGTGGACCTGTCCCTTCTAATGGCATCTTATCTGCCATTATAGGATCCGATACCTTTAGGGCAAGAATGAAAATATTTAGTAGCAAATAAATAGAGGAAACAATTAAAAATAGATGAAATATGAGAGGAAAGGAGGACAAAAGAAAATAGAGGAAAATAGTGAGAATTAATTTGCATGCCATTAGAGCAGGGATATCATCAGAATCATATAGTAGAGGAGGTAGCCGAGGAGAATTGATATACAATGTAGAACACTTTCATAAGAAAGGCAAGTGCACATTATGCAATACTTATCGTAATTTATATGACCTCAAGGTAAATAGGCCAGATTACTTGGGTATCTACCAGAAAATCAAATATAATGTGTCATACACATCACAAAAATGATCCGGTAAATACCCAAGCATCCGACCATGTCTACCTAAGATCATACGAGTTGTAGTATGTCTTGCATATTATTGTACCTACCTTCCTAATGAAAGACACCCTACATTCTATATTCATCCCACCATCTACCTCTTCTCCTATATATAGATGCTTATCTCAATAGTCATCATCTGCCAAAAAGTTAGGATATTTTTCAAGACTCAGTTGAAGATATATTTTTTGCTCTCGGTACGGATTGCCGAATCAACGACCATCCAACGTTGTCATTAAGGTCACTAACTCGTATGTCAACATGTTTTCAACATCTAAGGATGTGGTCCATGCTTCCACACTCTTCTCACTTAGCCCACTTTGATCATCGAGCATGGGAGAAAATAGAGGAAATAGGGGGAAGTAGAGGAAAGTGGGGGTAGTAGAGAGAAAAGGAGGGAAAAAAGAGGAAAGAGCGGAGAATAGAGGGGAAGAGAGGAGAAAAGAGGAGAACAGAGGAGGAAATACAGGAAAGGGGGAAGTAAAGAGAAAAGGAGAGAAAAAAAGAAAAGAGAGGAGAAAATAGTGGTCTAGCCATGAATTAGAGAAAATAGAGGGCCAAAGTATGGGAAAGGGAGGAAGAGAGGAGAAAATAGGGAAAATTTTCGGTAGCTACCATTTTATATGGCTACCATGCATGTAAAGGCAATAGCCATAGTATCAATCAACAAAAATACCAGTCAAGCAATGTAGTGATTTGCTATAGTGCCAGTAACAATCACTAACGAAATACAATTTTGTAAACGAAACCTATAAGAATTATAGTAAGCAGGTGTAGAAGAATTGGCATGTACAGTTTCAAACCATCTACATTTTCTCATATCAAAAAATATTTTACAGATGAGCCGACCTTATGTGCTTCTAATGTGGCTGTGTGGGGCATGTCCGGCAGGAGGGACGGCCTGACATGTTATCGTGTACCAAGAATCCAAGTTCAGGCCACTCCCAGTGATAAGAAGGCATTAGCAAGGCAGATGTTAAACAAAGTCTTTACATAAGTCTGCTCGCATGCCTCCTAGTGAAGATTTATTCCACAGTCAGAGAAGTATCCAGTTGCTCTGGAGAAGCTTCGCTCGTTGCCGGTTGTAGCACGTATGATCAACAGTAAATGGTTCTCTCGTGTTGCTTATTTTTTGTCATCAAGGCTATCTACGAGTCCTTTAAATAGCCAAGGAATGAAGTCTGTGAGTTGATTAAGTACTACAAGAAATCCGGAACTCAGCACTCATATGTGATCTGTCACATTGTCAGGTTGACAAGTTCCCTTTCTGTGAAATGAGCATTACTTTGGGTTCGTAGAGTGGCTCGGTAGGAAAACAATCTATATGCTTAGGGAAAATTGGATTTACAACATTGAAAGATGGCGTTTTTAGAAATCTACCATCGAAATGTCAGTTCATTTTAATAGCAGCAAAAGATCTGACGTTTAGAAATTTAGCACTCTGTCACTATTTCCATTGCTCCGCAGTGTCGGACATCCCCTTACCTCCTGCCGGTGACAATCGGCCAAAGAGGCCAGACCTGACATCTATGCGGACCACCTAGATTTGCTAGAGGAAAACGCCCGAGCAAAGGTGATACGATTTGTCGCAGAGGCCTCGGAGGCGGCGCGACAGCTGCAAGAGAAGGTGTCGCGCTCAACGCGCAGGTACAGGCGGTACAGTACAGGGCGAGACCGCCCGAGTCGGCCACAGGGACGAACCTCAGTGCTGCGGCGGCACGGCAGAATTCGGGGTCCCTGCCGGGAGGTCCGCGTTGACCTCTGATTTATCCACGAGGTTCTGGATGAAGCAGGATATGGCCAAGCTGGTGCGTGTGCCGGCCCAAATCCATGGATAGGGAGGCATCAAATCGAGCTCTATCTATGCCGTGCCCGCATGTTTCTGCTGCTGCGCCAGGCTGCCCCCATCGACGGTGATCTCGTCCTACGATGGTCGCTGGTCCCGTTGACCAATGGGGAAAGGCGTTGGCTCGCATCGCCCATTAAAGAAATCAGAGCAGAAGGAACGCTGTTGAACCAAGGTGTGAAGGAAAGTGATGGAAATTATTAGATTGTGGTAGATTTCTAAATGGAACAACTTTGATTGGTATTAAAATGAACTTTAGAAGTTGAATGGTAAATTTCTAGAACTTGAATCTTTGAATGTCAAGAATCCGATTTTCCTATATGCTTATTTTCTTATCTGTCACATATAAGGCATTCGTAAATAGCATATGGAACCGCAAAGTTGTGAAGTGCGCATTTGTTTCGACAAGGAGACGACTATTATAGAAATAAGCATAGGGACATGAGTATTATAGAAACTAGATGATACCGCGCGTTGCCGCGGCACATTATATAATATGAAGAAAAAAACATTTCATAAACACCTAGAAAAGAAAGTAAATAGAGACAGAAAAGACATAGGAACAAAAGGCAGAGTAGTAATAGAGGTATTTCAAGGCAGTAGATTCTCTATCTTAATTTGTTGTGACCGGATAACATGAAGTGATATGAGGATACTGATGCATGGATGGATAGATAGGAGTTTGAGGTGATAATCGGTAGTTCTAACTTTCTAGATGACATGGCAGAGATTTGAAAAGTTCAAAATAGCTCCTAATCACCAACATTCAATATTTATCTAATTGTTAAAATTATTTAAGATGATATGAGACAACGTAGAGCTAGAGAAATACTAGCATTGAATGACTCTTAGTGGGTTAAAGATGATGTGGCGTAACGTGGAGCTAGAAAAATAACATTGAAAGATTCTTAGTGGGTTGCATCTTTTATATATAAATAGATGAGCATATGAAACCACAAGTTGTGAAGTACCCTGTCCTCAGTTTTCTCCCACAAACTTGAGCTTTAACGCTATGACCAGACCACCTATAGTTTTCAGCACTTTCTTAAAGGCTGCTTCCAGCAGATGTCTTGGATACTTGATGCCAATCCATTCAAAGAAAACTGTGCATGTATACACATCGAAAGCAGAGGCCCTGTAGCAATGAGTAAGAATAAGATGATCTGATAGACAAAACTGCCGGTTTTATGCTACACATCACATGCTGATTTAGGTATTGAAACTAGAGAACCGGTCTACACAGAAAGGAAATGATAAGGTCGCAACAAAGCAACCTATAGACCTGTAGGATTACAACAACAACAAAAAGAGCAAAAATTCATATATACTATGTAGCCATATAAAGATTCGGATTAAAATATTGCAAGTTGCTGGTTTTTATTCCTGAACAACATATGGAGCATTATCTTAACTACACCCTGCATGTTTTTTGCCGGATTCCTCACCGTCACTGCCAGTATGAATCTTGACAGAGCTCAAGTTTGGATTAATCATTGTATGTAACTATTTGGTGGCAAAAAGTTTAATCAACTAAACCACTTGTTGCAACCAATTGATTTCAAAATAGATACAATGCAAATTGAATCCTAAAGAAGTACAAAGACATTAGAACTGCATGTAAAATTTATTTTCAAATAGATACTATATAAATTGAGTTTGAAATAGAGTCACTGTAGTCAGGTTTTGAAAGTTTCATCTATTCAATATTGCAACCAAATAAACTAACACAACGGAAACCTTTACACGTCATGAATCTTCCGAACAAATGGTAAGCATATCAAAATTTAAATACCCTAAAGTAAGCATTAACAAAAGCATAAAAAATACTTCAACTACTAACCAGAAAAACTCTGTGAAATGATAGTAGAAGTCCTGCAAAAAAAAAAAGCAAGAAAAGGTTGGTTGTAATCAATGACTGACAATTTTCCTGTAGAGATAACTCTCCCCTAAACAACGGGAAACTAAATATAGAAATGAAGTCAAAATTTTACCTTGGCAGGATTGTTACACTTATGGAACAAAATCACAATAAGGACTGCATTGAAAGGACAAAAAATAAGTAAAACGGCTGCACAGGTCATAACACAGTAAAAGGCATTGAGCATAACTTATAGAATTTTGAGACCTGAAATTCCTTTAGGAAAAACAAAAATTTATTGGTTCATCTTATATATATGATTTATAATGCATTTTTGAATTGATGAAAATTAAATAGGTACTGAAAGGAGAATCAGGTAATGAAATGCTCAAGAGGGAACTAAAAGGGTAAACGTACTATAATGTGATTAGATAGCACTAACTAAACGTACTATAATGAAATCCACAGGAACTAATTAATAGTCACTCTAGTTTAACCATGAGTAGGGCTATATCTTTATTTTGAGCTCTTAAAAAGCAATTTAGTGTTTTGCACATTATCTCGGTATTTAGAGGGAAATTTATTTTATTTTGTTGGAAACGGTTTTAGTCATTCTTATAACTCACCGCACTGTATCCGAGCACATATGGTGTTTGCTTTACCACTTCTTTTCAGGTTAGCTGCTAGAACAGCACATCTTAAGAATATGTATCCGAGAACAATATCCATGAAAAGGTTGGGGGCCACTTTATAGAGCTGACAAAATCCTGCCACAAGAAGCAATGAACCTGCACATCAACACAAGATCTTTTCCGCATTAAGGTATGTTGATTGATGTTGTGAATCAAGTGCACAGAGTAAGAGTCAAGAGTAGTGCAAACACAAATACAAAGAGTGTACTGGTTATATATTTGAAATCTAACTTTGTAACAAACAAATAAATAAATTCAACGCTTGGTTTTCCAACCACACCCTAATAGGATTGGATCCGATCTATAATACTATTTGATTTCTCACTATTGATTCAAAACGCAGAGAGGTAACTGGTTCTCGTAGTTGGCGTTCCTTACGTACCATACACGATGCCCGCGTGAAAGCACCGGCATTGGAAGAGGTTCCCGCGGGTGGCAACGATCTCCTGGACGGCGAGCCAGATGGGTTCGAGGGGGTCCCGGACCAGGGCGTCCCGTATGGCCTCCACCTCCTCCGCGCCATGCCCTGTGGGCTCCACAAGGTCCTCCGGCCGCAGCTGCGGCATCCACCACTCGTCCTCCTCCGGAGCGGAGCGGCATAATAAACGCAGGTTCGTCGTGGTTCCTTGAGAGCGCTTCTTCCCCGGGGAGAAGAAGCTGACGGCGGAGGATCGGGAAGTGGTCGTCACGGCGCCGCCGCCGGTGGGTCGGGAGAGAGAGCTGGTGCTGGTGGTGGCCACCGATTGGAAAGCCATGAGATTGTTTTTTTTTCTCGATGAAGGGTTGTGCCGGAGGAGAAGCGGCTGATCGAGTCCACCCTGGAATTTATTTAGGGATTACATGTATAATTCACGCGCGTTCCTTAAAAGAAACGAAATAGTGGTGCACTCCTACGTGGTTACGTCAATACTGCGTGCTACGTATCCTTCACTGTTTCATCATCATCATCTTCTCTACTCCTTATATTATATATAATTATATATCTATCTCTTCTCTACTTCTTAATAAGTTCGATGAAAACGTCCACGCCGTACGCTGCTGTACGCCCACAACCAATAGGGATCAAGTATATTGTCCGAATAGGTCTCTACTCATTAATTCTGGTGCAAACGTCCGTGCCATTGAAATTTCTGTCGTACATGGTCTTTATGTTTGCCTCCGGGTGCCTAACGTGTGCGATCGAGACTCCGACTCTGAGCCAAGTACGAGCCACCAGCCGACGCCGGTCCCTATCTCCATACGAAGCAAAGAGACAGAAAAGGCAGCAGCAGTGATCTGGGGAGCTAGCCACCACCATGTGGGACAGTGGGAGGCCTCTCCCTCCTCCAACGTCCTCGCCTTGGCTCGTGAAGGTGTGGAGGTGCTGTGGTGGCAAAGATGGCTATCGGTAAGAGCGGGTCGTAACTGTCGTCGAGTGGCGCAGCTACGTTCAAGCTGCAGCTTTTGATTTTGACGCTGACTCCCGACCGTAGCACATGAAAGCACCTCCCGCCGCAGACTTCACAGCCTCTTTTGGTCTCCACTCCACTCTTATCCTTGCTTATGTACGGTCCTATCTTAATGCATCCAGTTTCTAAAAAATCCTAGATATGCCTCAGGGTTCTGATGTCTCTAAAGCGTTTGGTTTTTGAAAAAAAAATTACCTTTGTCCAGTTTTGCTCTATGTACGTATTTCAGCTTATGATACATTTTACTTTTATCTTAGACTCATTGAACAAACTCTGTAAATTTGTAAGCATACATGGATTGGTCGTTCAGTTACAAACACCTTATTCTGCTTTTTGACTTCTGTCATTCCTAGCATTGTAGTCTTATTGTGATGCATATGCTTAGGTCAATTGACATTTGACAACGCGTTGTTTGGAAACTAACATAAACGCATGAGCAAACTAATAAGCATTGCAGTATAATAAGGTTTAAAGAATTCAGTAACTTTTTGACACATGCATTTGTTGATTGTACGCTAAACAAAATGCCCCAAACTGTAGGAGATCACACCTTAATTTGATCATGATCTCACTGCTTGAACTTCAATAAAATGTGATCTGATGCTTAGTAAACTTATGTGTCATGCGCAAGGAATTGATGTTTGCCCATAAAATAACTCATTTGGATGTCTATTTTAGTGTATTTTTAAAAACCCGTAGCAACGCACGGACACCTTACTAGTACTCCTTAATAAGTTTGATCAAGACGTTCACTTGTCCGCCCGTACGCCCTCCCGCACAAAACGTGTTTTTTCTCTGCCAGCCCGTGTCCGAGTCTATTACGGCAACTGCCTCCTGCTGCTCCCGCACCGTCGTGTCTTCCTCTTCCTCGGACCTGCCTCAATCTACTGTCGTGGTCGTCAAGCACGGGCTCGACCTGGAGGTCCTCCTCTCCCTCGCACGCACAACAAGAGCTTGGCCTTCTTGCTGGCTGCTCGCCACCGAGCTCCTGCTCGCGCCTCGCTGTAAACGCGCGCTGAAGCTCCTCGCCACTCGCCTGCTGCGCCGTGCAAGCCCATGCTCCAGCTCCTCCATGCCCCGCGTGTTTGCCACCCAGCCCGAGGTAGAACGCCTCAAGCCCCGCCACAGTCCAACGCCTGCCAAAGCTTAACCTCCACCCCGGCTTGTCAAGCTTGAGCTCATCGCTTCACAGCCTCTCAACAGAAGACTGGAGCTGGAGCTCCCCGCCATCGGTAAGAAGATAGAGAATAGGAAAAGAAAAAACGAGTCGAGGAGAAGCAACGATAAGCAGTGTTTTCTTCTTAGCAGTAGATGTGGACTTGGGTAAACAATTTCATGGACCTAATCTCTAAAAATAAAATCAACAAATTATGGCTTTTATTATTACTAGGTATTATGCTTATAAAATAATATAATACATTACATTTGTGTTTTTATTTTAATCTACAAATCAATCTCTTATGCAAGAAACAACATAATGTACAAGATTTAATTCACACTTGATCCTATTGTTTTGTACGCTCATGCATAAATTAAACTGTATATGGATAGACTAAAAAGATAATAGTATATTATACTACTTGTCTGTTTTATTGTTTGTGTACGACAATCAAGACACTCACAGACATATGAAACATGTAATTTTCAGCAGGTAATTTTGGGCAACGGTAGAATTGATTACATAAAAAAGCAAATGGAAAATAGTTTGTTTGGATGTGACGGGCATAAGTGATATCCGTACTTATAAAATACAATGAGTCATATTCAATAAATTTCATCCAATTAATTATTTTAATTAACCCGTAGCAACGCACGGGCACCTTGCTAGTAACCTTAATAATTCTCATCGAAACGTTCATGCACGCGAGTACGCGTACGCCCACGCCCACGTTCCGATGCCCACGCCAAAATACGACTCCACCTCCCCTTTGCCCCACGTCTCCGCCCACCTGCCTCCTCTCCTCGCTTGCCAAGCGAGGTGACGCGACGCGGTGGCCACGCGCCTCCGGCCTCCCCGTGCCGTCCCGCCTCCCCGGCGTGGCCACTTCCGTCCCCATCCCGCCTCCACGGACGGTGTGGCGCCCTCCTCCTCCCGGACCAAGAGCAGCAGCAGCCGCTGCTACGCCGCGCCCCCATCCTCCTACTACCTGCAGCACAACCGCAGGTGTCGATCGTCTCTCTCTTGGATCCGTGCAGTACGCAGCCCTCCGCAGAGCGCGTGCGCACGACGGCTGCACGGGATGAGGCGCAACGGCGGGGCTGACCCAGCAGTGGCTGTGCGCATGGTGGATCTATGTCGTCCGTGTCTGTTATCACCAGCAGGGTGTTGGTACCCTGCCCAAGACGACCAGACCTTGGGCAGAAGGAGTTCACGATTTACTTTCCATTTTGCAGGTAACTCAATCAAAAAAATTCACGAGCAAACCTATTCAATTTGAACCGACAGATTATTGTTCTAACATCATTGGGAGTAGAGATGAGTGGCATTTTAGTTCTTTTGGTGTGCGTTGTTATATACTTTGGAATTGGAATAGTGGAAGGGAATGATTTATCTTTTTCTTTTTCTGTAAAGAAGAACAATGGAAGTAAGTCCCGGGATATTTTTGTATTTTACATGGTAATGTTCATGTCCAACATAATATGTCACTTTAGTTCTCACAAAGGCTGCAATGGGTCGGGAGCTGACGGCAGAGGATCGGGAAGTGGTCGTCACGGCGCCGCCGCCGGTGGGTCGGGAGAGAAAGCTGGTGCTGGTGGTGGCCACCGATTGGAAAGCCATGAGAAGGTTTTTTTTTTCTCGATGAAGGGTTGTGCCGGAGGAGAAGCGGCTGATCGAGTCCACCCTGGAATTTATTTAGGGATTACTACATGTATAATTCACGCGCGTTCCTTAAAAAAACGAAATAGCGTGGTGCACTCCAACGTGGCTACGTCAATACTACGTGTTACGTATCCTTCACTGTTTCATCATCATCATGACTATGATAAGTCTATAGCACCAGTAGGAAACGCTTCCGCACGACCGGTCGCACTCGTGGCCCGCCTTGCCTGGTCATAGGCCGGCTTAGGAAGATGGCCAGAACCCTAGCTGGAGCCACGGCGAGTGGCGGTACGCGGACAAGTGGCGGAGAGCAAGCGGGTGCGGCGGTGTGACACGGCGGCGGGGGTGCCACCAAATTGCCGGTGGCAGATTAGCACCGGCAGTTTAGCAGGAGCTCGCCGCCCACTCATAATCGCCAAGTCTGGCCTTCTTCTTCTTCCTTGCATGCGTGTGTTTCTTTCTCTTGGTGGCTAGTGTGTGTGTATGGTGGTAGCGTTGTGTATGGCCTGTGTAACCGGTGTGTGTCGTCTGTGTATAACCGGTGTGTATGTCTCCCTCTCCGTGAAGGAGCGTTACTCCTTCCATAGGCCTGGTGAGACGGTTGGGGGCATGAAGGTGAGCGCGTCTTCCTGCCCAGTGCCAGCTACGCAGGGACGAAACTCTCCTTTCCTCCAGCCAGGTGTCAGCTTCGCTGTGAGCAAACTTTCCTTTCGTGAATGGACAGCCATCAACCGGCTTTCGTATTGCCATATATGAGTCAAGCACTTTTCATTCTTACGCCACCAATTTAATTCCTTTTCTTTGACCGATGACACAGGGTGATTAATTGGTGATTAGCCTTCCATTCGTTGGATTGTAGCCAGGCCCAGGCCAACAACGTCGCGCGCAGCGTCTACACGCTGCCACTGTCAGGTGGCCCCTCGTGCTTTATTGCCACATCTTCAGGATAGCTAATACGCTGAGTGTGAGCTTTGGAGTATGTAGCGTACTGTCTTTGGAACGAGCCAGCAGGTAATATTTCCTCCCATACTTATTCATTCTTTTCAAAGAGATGAAGACGTACGATGAGAGATGCAGAATGCGCTGAGTGTTTGTTTTGTAAATTTGAAGCCCGTTCGAGTTGAAGGAAATATTGTGTACCGAAGACACATATACCAGCTAGCCCTCATTACATGAGGGTGTTAACATGCTAGCTCTTCCTCTTTTTAATATTTATACAGCCTTCCAAAATGTACAAAAATCCATCGCACAAAATGAACATGGAAGAGTGTGCATGTCTCCAACAACACATGAAAACAAGGGCTTTCCTACCGCACGTTCCAAGGAATTTAGAATTTTTTAGTGGCTAATAGGAATCATACTATTTTGTGATGTCTAAACGGACATTTACGTATAAAATTATTTTGCTTCATTTCAATATAAAGGTGCCGATTTTTTAAGAAAAAGAATGGAATATTGTAATGCTGATCTCCTATCATTTTTTTAAAATTAATATAGATGTAATCACTCATATATACGTACGGGTACTCACACCTATAAACACACGCACAGGCAGCCTACCCTTATGAGTTATGAGCACCTCTAATAGACGCTCGCTGATCTTGAGACTCTTGAAGCCACTGCAGGCACCTCAAAGTCGGCGTGAACGTCATGTAGCACGTAAATAGAACAGATGTGTCAAATCTATAATTTAAACTTGAATATGTTGATTTTACAAAAAAAATATAACCATTACTTTTTAAGAGAAATCTAACCATTTAATGTAAACTCAGTTTACAAAATTAATTATCTAGACAAGGCATATTCGTTTTCTTTAGCATGCTAGAATTTTGAGACTAAAGATTAGTGTGTCTAAAATTTAGCGCCTCTTTTGTCCATACCTTCTAGCCAAGGCCAAAACTTTAACCATTTTAGCCCACTTGCTCGTCTTTTTTAGCTTAACTAATTCGTTTCATGACGCTAGGCTTTAGCCCTTTAGCGTATTAGCCCATGAAACGAACAACCAGCCCCTGAATTACATCCAGCCCAAATCTGCTGGCCCAGCAAAAATAAACAGATGTGCCCAGTTCGGCCCTCCTTGCAGAGTGGGCATGGGCTGAATGTTGAGAAACAAATGGACGGAATAACCCATCCCTATCTTCAAACGGCTCAGGCCCATTAAAATTCCTAATCCTGGGAGTTCCACGCGGGGCCCACATGTCAGTCACCCAGACCACATCCCCTTCTGGCGGCCTCCTCGTCCTCCGGGCCTCCAGCCCTCACCGACCAGCTACCACCTCCTCTCCGGCGACCGCCACGACGGCGCCACCACCACCGCATCCATTGAAAAATAGGTCCTCAATGTCCACCGCCACGGGCTCCGTTCTCCGGCCGGCGCCACGGTGGGGCGGCGCGCCGTCGCACCGCCGACTTGTGGAGCAGCACCTGGCCTCGCTTCCGCACGGCCTCCCGCGGCTGCGCCACCTGCAGGAACTCCACGCGCAGCTCCTCAAGCAGGGGATGCACCGCGACCCGAGCTCTGCCTCGAAGCTCATCGCTTCCTACGCGCTCCTCCGCCGCGTCCCCGCCTGCCGCCGCGTCTTCTCCGCCGCCGCGGCGGCGCATCCGGGCAGCCCCTACGGCGGAAACACCGCCCTGCTCTCCAACACGCTCCTCCGCGCCTACGCGCTCAACGCCCTCCCGCACGCCGCGCTCTCCACGTTCGCCGCCATGCCGACGCACCAGCGCGACAGCTTCACCTACTCCTTCCTCATCAAGGCGCTCGCGGTCGCGGGCCTCACGCCCGTGCGCGCCGCGCACTCCCACGTCGTCAAGCTCGGGTCCGTGGAGGACACCTTCGTCGGGAACGCGCTGATGGACGCCTACTCCAAGACCAGCGGGTTCCCGGAAGCCCGGAAGGTGTTCGACGAAATGCCGGCGCGGGACGTCGTGTCCTGGAACACGGCTATGGCCGCGATGGTGCGGCACGGCGAGGTGGACGGCGCGAGGAGGATGTTCGACGAGATGCCTGAGAGGGACACGGTGAGCTGGAACACAATCCTGGATGGGTATGCCAAGGCCGGGGAAGCAGAGGAGGTGTTTGAGCTGTTCCAGCGGATGCCGGAGAGGAACGTGGTGTCGTGGTCGACTGTTGTGTCAGCCTACTGTAAGAAGGGCGACATGGAGATGGCTAGGGTGATCTTTGATAAGATGCCGACCAAGAACTTGGTCACGTGGACGATCATGGTGTCGGCGTGCGCACAGAAGGGTCTTGTTGAGGAGGCTGGCAGGTTGTTCACAGAGATGAAGGAGGCTTCTGTGGAACTTGATGTGGCTGCGGTTGTGAGTATCCTGGCTGCGTGTGCTGAGTCTGGCTCGCTTGCCCTTGGAAAGAGGATTCACCGGCATGTCCGGCAGAGGAAGCTCGGGAGATCAACCCATGTGTGCAATGCCCTGATGGACATGTTTTGCAAGTGTGGATGTGTTAACAGAGCCGATTACATCTTTGATACTGAGATAGTCGAAAAGGACACGGTATCATGGAACACCATAATTGGAGGGTTTGCAATGCATGGGCATGGTGAGAAGGCTTTGGATCTCTTTGCTCAGATGAAGCAGCAGGGGTTCTGCCCTGATGCTGTGACTATGATCAACGTTCTAAGTGCATGCACACACATGGGATTTCTGGAAGAAGGCCGCCGTTACTTCACTAACATGGAGATGGACTACGATATTGTGCGTCAGATAGAGCATTATGGTTGCATGGTCGACCTCCTTGGCCGAGGAGGCCTCATCAAGGAGGCTGTCGACCTAATCAAAAGGATGCCTTGGGAACCTAATGAGGTCATCTGGGGGTCCCTTCTCAGTGCGTGCCGACTGCATAAGAATGTGGAGTATGCTGAAATGGCAGTGAATGAGCTGAGCAAGCTGCAGCCTTCAAATGCTGGGAATTATGCTGTCCTTTCAAACATATATGCTGAGGCTGAGCAGTGGAGTGACATGGCGAAGGCGAGGATGCAGATGAAAGAAACTGGGTCTCAGAAAACAGCAGGATCAAGTTGGATAGAACTCGATGAGGCGTTTCATGAGTTCACAGTTGGCGATAGAAAGCACCCAGAGTCTGACCGGATATCCGAGATGGTTGATAGGCTGAGTTCGCATGTTAAGAATGTTGGTTGCGTTCCAGTAGGCCATAAGCTGCTTTTGCAATGAGTTGTTTGCTAACGGCATGCTTATGATTACACTGCAAATGGGAAACGCACCGGCGTTGGATTGCAGGCCATGTAATCTGAAGGAAGGCACCAAATCAAGTGAAAAACCATGGTACCGCCAGCAGCAAGGAAGATGCTGCGATAGGGTACAGAAGGTTCCATGATGGACTGGCATGCCCAGAGTGGCAGAGTCAGATATCATTTCTACCATTCGCATGATCTACACTTCTACCCAGCTTTGCTCTATTAATCTGCTACTGTGACTAAAGCTGGTGCTGAGAGACACTGTCAGAACACCGGTATTACAGTGATAGGTTGGTCAAATAGTTGATTGCCAATTCCTTTTCAATTTCAACCCCTCATTTGATGAGCTGTAGAAGATTTAGAATTAGGGTCTTCTAAAAATACATCGACTAAAGGTGCCAAGGCTATATATTCTGTAGCAACGTAGTAAACTTATGGGTGTTTGACTGTTTGCTGGTTCCAGCTACACATTATCTTTGTAACATATGTATGAATGAGGAGGTACAGATTCTTCATAATTAAGTTTGAATATAGGCAGCTGAATTTGTGCTTGGATGGAAATTAGATGGTGCTGCATATCCATAAGAGGAAATGAAAAAACATCTATATCGCTTATCTTTATGGTCTCCCTTGTCATTTGTAGGCTGGTAGCTCAAACATATTGCCCAAATTAAATTCCTATGTTGTTTACGTTAGGTGTGCAACACGATAGCCCTTTTTGCAGAAATCTGCGTCCATCGTTAGCTTTTTGCAGGCATCTTTGGATCTGGAGACGTACCTAACCCGAATATCTTAAGTTATCTACTGGAATTTAGGGAACTTTAGTAGACAAGTTACCATATTCAGTTTCAAGTTGTGAAAAAATCATTGTGACCGAAAAAAAAAGAAGTCGTAAAATCAAATACGTAAGTTTGTATATGAATCTCAAAATAATTCTGAAGCCTCATTTAAGTTGTAAGAAGGTATCTTTAGAACTTAATACTAATACCAAAATGCTCTGAAGATCATGCCATTCCCCAAAATACATGGGCTTCTTTTATTTTGAGAAAATGAGGCAAGAGCACTGCCTTTTATTCATGCTTCTTTTATTTAGGAAAATGAGAAGTAGAAAAGAAGTTTTAATATGGGCTAAATTTTGGTGTAAGAGTGCGTTCGTTTCCAGGCCTCTAAAAATTAGACGGGTCGCATCAAAGAGAATCTTACTTATTTAGTAGTACTTTTATTAATTTAATGGCAAAACCTATGTCACGACCCCCTCTAATTTTTGAGACGAATCTAATGATCATAATTAATCTATGTTTTGCTACAGTAATGCTACAGTAACATCTTCTAATCATACCTTAATTACACTCGTTGGATTCGTCTCGCGAATTAGATAGGGAGTCTGCAATTAGTTTTGAGATTAAACTTTATTTAGTACTCTAAAATGATAAAATTCTCTTTGATGTGATCCCTCTAAAAATTATATGGGTGGAAACGAACGCACCTAAGGATTTGATAACATAAGGATTGCACGGATTCATGACTGTTGGGTGCAGAGGGTCACTGGGGATCTCAGAGCCTTGGTCGGCGTAAAAAATAAAGGCGGAAATACCCTCGGCAGATCTCAGAGACTGTCATTTTCCTGCTCACCTTCCTCTGAAAGAGAAGGGACAGAGATGCAACCATAAATATTTTTTTTTTTTTTTTTAGCCTCTCAGACTAAACCGTACAGCTGTAAGCATCTGTTCAAGTGTGAACTCACACACTCACTCCACAACACACACGAACACACACACCCACGCACACTCTAACAGACCTACAACTACACGTAGTCTTGAAGATCACATCCTTTCAAAGATCACCAACTGGTGTGTGACGTGACGTCACCTCCCATTGTGGCACCATGTGAAGAGAGGCAGACCTGCAAATAAAACTGGGAAAAACCCCGGTGAGGGCACGCGCGCTCGAGCCAGCGCTCGAACTCGCGTCGGCAAGGAGCGACGCCGCGCTCTTGCCACCCGGTGGTCACGTGAACCATGGAACAGGTTAACTTCTGATTTAAGATAACTTTGGTAATCTATGTAGTGTCCACACTCTACAGTCCTTTTGCACTCCGTATAAACATGGTAAATCTTGCTGCTTACAGCCTCTGATTCAATGCTTGTCGAGAGAATCTCTTCGGAGTCTTGTCATTTCGAACTTTGACGTCAAAGGTCCAGTTCCCATTGCGAGGAATGCAGCAAAATATTTCAACCCCCAGATCGGATTATTCCAGGTCCTTGAGCTTACCAAATTCCAGAAACATGTGAGCAGAGCCATTCTGATATGACTTGTCGCACCAAAATACAGTATATACTTGTGCATATGTGAATAGCTGTGTTCAATTTAAAAAATGGTGAACACGTCTTATAAAATTATAAATGGTCATTAACGTTCCAGATACTATCATCAATCTACCCAAAAATCAAGTTGCCGGTAGTCAAAACTTTGCCCAAAAAACGGAACAAGAATCTTCTCCACCCCACGCATCCCAATGGCGGCCACGCACTGTAGATGCTGTGACTGTGAGCGCAGCCCGGGAGGGAAGAGGTGGAGCACCTTTTTCCGAGCCCTACTACTGGCCGATGCTCTGTTCACTCTGCTGCCATGTTTGCGGTGTGCTGTTGCAGCTGCTCAGTAGTACAAACCAGCCTAATCTACATGAAGATGCGTCATTTTCATTGCTAACAACATCCACGAAACAGCATTAGTCGTGCGTTTATCAGTTGCCACCTGTGAGGCAGGGACAGGGCCGTAGTGCTGCGGTTTGTTGTGTGTGCATGTAGCAGTAGTGCAGCATTTAAGGGCCCTGTTCGGCTGGAGCTTAAGCTGGCTTATGCTGCAACTTCAGCAGTCAGGAACCAGCAGCCAGCAGCTAGGAGCCAACAGTAATTTTGCTGCAAATAGCTCCAGCCGAACAGGGCC
>JAUNZO010004357.1:0-14594 GCA_031894775.1 Chloris gayana
GTAAGACTGACTCCAACAACACGAGTCATTTTTAAGAGGCAAAACATAGTTTGCCTAACGTGCACAGTTGAGAGAAGGGAAGCTAAAATGTTGCGTCTCCAACACACAATGCTTTTGCTTTTCTCCCTATCGTGAGGGCACGCCTCCACTCTGCTTGAACACCGGAAGTGCTCCCTGCGCTAGTCCCGCCCGCCGCTCTAGCTGCTCCCCCGCACTGGTCCTGTCCGCCATCAGAGCGGATCGCCCCGCGTGCCGGCCCGCACGTCGCTGGAGCAGCTCGCCTCGCACGTGCTCGCCCCTTATCGAAGCTCGTCCCGCACGCGTTTGCCGCCGCCGTCGCCTTCCCTGCACACCCCGGTCCACGGTCGCGCCTCCGCCACCCGCGCCGCGACCGACTCCGCCTCGCCGCGTCGGCCCGAGCTCGCCCGCGCCCGCGTTCGCTGCCAGTCACCAGCCCGAGCTCGTGCCGCGTTCGTTCGCCGCCGACCCAAGCTCATGCCGCGCCCGCCTCCGCGCGAGCTCGCGTCGCTCCGCCCCACGTCGCCTCCCCGCGAGTTCGCGCCGCGACACCTCCTAGCTCTGACGCGAGGGAGGGCCGCTGGCGTCCGGGACGAGGAGGCTGCTGCGCCGTCGCCGTCAGGACACGGGTTGCTCACGAGCAGGGAGGGGGTTGGGGGCGAGGAGGCTGCTGCACCGCCGTCGTCGGGACGCGGGCTGCTCGCGCATGGGGGCGAGGAGGTTGCTGCGCCGCCGCCGTCAGGGGGATGGGGGCTGGTGGGCGCCGGCGTGCTCCGCATCGCATCCTCCAACCTGTGCTTAGACGTTCGAGAAAATGCATAAGAGGAAAGAGAGTGTGTAAATCTAGCTCTCCTCTCTCCTCCAATGCAAAATAGCTGCCCATTTGGCTCTCATTGTTGGAGATGTTTTCATGATGCACAGTAGCTTCTAGAGATGCAAAAAATAGCTTTGCATATCCTTCTTGAAGTCAGCCTAACTACTCCTCTGTTGCGTCAAGACAACATCACGAATATTGATGTTGAGTTCACCGACCATGTTTCTCGTACCAGTACACATAACTGGGCTTCTCATAAATTGCATCAGAAATGAAGATTAGTACCGCATGGTGCTTATTTTTTTATTTCGAACAATGACATGGTGCTTATCTAACTAGACACATCAGGCTCTAAAAAGTTAAATTGATGAACAAAGATAATATATCAATATACTGTATGCGCAAAACTAAAGAGAAGTATTTAGCCATTGTTTTCTTTTTTAAAAAAGTTAAAACCACCAATAACCAACATAGAGGCTAATGAAGTGCATCAAATATAGTTAAGTTCCTATACTTTAATTTGCTGGATATTATTGATAATTCATCATTGTATGTCATTTCTTCGTTAGGATAAAACACATCAAAAGGAGTCCAATCTATTTCTCACCGTGGAACTGTTCCATGATAGGGAATATACCACCCAGTCTGAGGTTGCAACGGGATTACCAGTGCTTATCACACGCAAAAATGCAATTCTAGACTTTGACTAGCTTTCTCAAATTACATGCTATTCTCACTTCTCAATATAACTTTCTTTTTTCTATCATACATTTCTCTCGTCCCATTACATCTCTATTTCTATCTCTTTCCTCGTTTTCTATGCACTAATCTTTTCCATTAACGTGCCCAGCACGGCCCCACCGCACCACTCACCTCCCCACCACTCTCCTCCTCGAATCCTCACGCACCGTCGCCGGGGTCCGCCTTCCCCGTGCGCCGCCACCCTCCTCCTCCTCCCACGCGCTTCTCTCCCCAGCGACACGTGGTTGCGAGCGGAGGCGCAATCCCGCCTCCCTGCGCTCACGCCACCGCTGGGGTCAGACCTCTTTCCCTCGCGCCACCGTCGGGCCCACTTCCCCCTCCTCCTCCCCGCAAATCCGGTGACTAGGCCCCTCCTTCTTCTCCCCGGCGTCGGATCTAGGAGCGGTCGCGCGGGCCTCCCTCCTCCAACCATATCCAATGCGAGTCGGGCTCCGTCGTCCGGCGACCTCTCTCCCTACACCGATCGCCGCTCTCTCTCACCATGCGCCGGTCGTCGCGGCCCTTCCTCCTCTCGCCCTGCACGCGGTCGCTGGACGCGCACATATATGTACCCCGCCCCACGTCCATGTGTAGCGTTTGCACGCGACGACGTGCGGGAGCCGTTTCGCTTCGATAGCGGATGCCTCCCGGTAGGTCGATGCAGGGAAATTTATGGTATCCTGGTACTGGAGGGACGCATAGGGTTCCAGTGGAGATAGTAATGGAGTGAAAATACTACAGGTGCCTCTATGGTTGAGGAGGATGTGGATTGATGACCACCAGCGAGTTGAAACAGTGTGTGTACCGGCACCAGGTGCGAGAGGGACCGTCCGATGTGGTCCAAACGGTCAAAGAGGCGCGAGTCCGTGGGCCCGAACCCCGCCGTTCGACCAGTCCACGCATACGTACACAGAGCTGTGCTGCTGCTGCTGCTTCTTCTCGATAAATTCTCCTGCGCGGTCCATCATCTAATCGATTTTAGCCTCACATGAAAAGGACATACGCATAGACGGATAGACCGTTTATTTGCCTAAATTTAAGCTAGCTATATATAGCTTCCCAGAAGAGACGGAATGGAAGGTTTGCGAGACTCTCAATGTAATCATTGTGCACGGTGGTTGATCTACACATTTAATCTTTGTGTGTATGTGTACGGGGGTCGGTGCGCTCGTGGAACATGCATGCGGACCACATTGTTCTTGTTCACAAACAAACATTGAGTACGCAGATGGAGCTTCGGTTTCGATCGGTAGGTATGGTTGGCCAAACATTTTTTCCCTGGCAACAAACAGATTAGAGTGGCGTCCATGTACACTGCCTATATTTGTTAGGCGCCACATACATGCGCACGGGAGCAACGTGGAAAAATCGTGTGTGTGGGCTAAACCGTAAAAGTTTCTTTCATCTGAGCAGTGGCATGGGTATAAAACTATTTGGTAGAGTACGTACTATACTCTACATTGCAAATGTACTCTACAATATGCAAATGTACCGTGCAAAAGCAACCATTCCCCCCTTCAATTGGAGGCCTGCCCGAACACTGCCCCGCGTGCTGCAGTACTAGTACTTTTGAAAACCAGCCACCGGTGAAGGTAGTAGTAGAGTGAAGAAGTTCACTACGCATTGAATGGCAACTGTTACCAATCCATGGCAGAATTTACCGCTGGGGCGATCTTTTACCGAGATCCTGCGTCTGCACAACGCAGCTGCAAGGCGTGCAGGATCTTTTCTTGTGGATATTTGCCGCCCAATAGATTGTTTCGCCGCTCTGCTCTCGTGCGGGTTTCCGGCTGGACCAGGACTCGATTTTGACCCATGAGCTGCTCGTATGCGTGCCTGCCCCCTCCTTCAGCTGACACATTTTCTCGTTCCCATGCCGCGCAGTTGACAGTGAGGATTAGGCCCTCTTTTACTCCGCAAATAGAGGATCGCAACTTCCCCGAATAATCAACCAGTGTTAAGTGTACTACTAACTGTATGAGGAAATAAAAGGGAGAGGATTATCGCCGGCCGGGTGGAGTGTGCTATAGTACAGTACATGCATGGTGGACCAAGACACAGCGCTCAAAGCCGTCCGTCCGAGTGAGGGGTCATATCAACATGAGCCTCTTCTCTCTCTCTCTCTCCCTCTCTCTTAAAGATGAAATGAGATGAGACCAGTGCTGGTGGTATCATTTTGCTCCTCCTCCACCACCTATCTTTCATAAATAGTTCTCGTGATTGCAATAAGACTGACTCCAACAGGCGGCAGACAGAAGCAAAAATGACTCTCCAATCACTACTGTTCACAGCATTTTGGTCTCCAACAGAGCAGCTATCGGAGAAGGCATTATTGCCTTCGAGGAGAGAGGCGAGGTAAAAGTGGATAACCTCTCTCCTCGAATGCATCTGACGAGAACACCCGGGTGAGCAAGGTGCTGACCGACGGCCGGCGAGCTCCACGGGCAGTGAAGGGATGGCCGACGGCCGACGGCACGCGGGGCAGCGGCAACAGGTGGGGAGAGAGACGCGCGCGGCCACCAGCCGCGGCGGCAGACGGAGCGAGCGGCGCGGCGGGTGGGCGAGCCGTCGCGGAGTTGGACGGGCGGTGGACTTCGTGGTGGCGGCGGCAGGGCGTGCTCTAGGACGAGCGCCGCGAGGGTGCAGCGTCAGGCACGATAGAGGCGGGCGAGCTCAGGGGCGGCTGGCGGCGCGGGCGAGCGACGAGCTCCGGGGCGGACTACGGCGAGCGCGACGTGAGCAGCAGCGCGCGTGAGTGCCGACGCGAGGAGCCCACGAGTGGAGGCCTCGAGCTCGTGACGGCGGTGCTGGCTGGCGCGGAGGCGGGCACGTTGCGGGGAGGTGCGGGACGAGCGTCTGCGGCGGCAGCGCGGTGTGCTGGGCGAGCTGCTCCGTGTGGTGCATGCTGGCGGCGTGGGAGAATATGCACGGCGAGCTGCTTCACGCGCGCCTCTGGTGAGGAGGACACACAGGCCAAGCACGGAGAAGAAGGCCAAGCACAGGGGAAAAGAATTGTCTATTGGAGATAACAAATTTTGCCTTCCCTCCTCTATACTGTGTAGGCCATGCAAATCTCTCAAAAATGACTCTCCTTGTTGGAGTCAGCCTAATATTGCATTACTACTAGTTGCTCGCTTCGCTTTCAATGGGTAGGACCTGTATGCATGCGCTACCATCTGAGGTGACATCGATGACAACATGGTCGCCATGCCTACCAATTGATTTCCTTTCATTTTTCCCGGTAAGATATCCTCTGATTATTTTTTTGACGGATCAAGAGGGGAGAACATCCCCACCTGAAAAATGTTTTCCATTGGTATGATGGCGGAAGCCATGGTTACAATGGATGACACATTTCGTTAAAATTAGAGAATGGATCAGTATGGGAAGGGAACAGAGAGATTACGTTAAGCAAGAACAGAACAACACAATGCCAGAGCCGGGGAACAGCCATTGTAATCAAAGAGGATTATCAAGTAAAATACCTAGAAATACTATTTCTGTGAAGAAATTTCTAGAGCTATGGAGACCGTAGCCCAGTTTTATCTCCACTTAGGCTATCTCCACCGGCATAACCTAAATCGAAGACCTAAACATCAATGGGTAGCCATGATGTTGAAAGGGCACCACCGAGAAATCTCTGTTTCCAACCGGAGACCAAAAAATGGACGTAGCATTGCCTGACCGGGAGCACCGCCGCGCGCTTGCTCGACCGGCACCAGGGCGGAGCTGCAGCGCCTGCCGCGGGAGATGCGGGGAGGACGTCGCCGCGCGCTCAACCGACGTTGGAGCTGCCCGCTAGAATCCCTCTCCGCCAGATCCAGAGCCGCCATGGCCTCCGTCTCCACCGCGCGGCTCCTCCCCGGCGCACCGCCGCGGCCTCCGTGCCCACCACGCAGCCCCTCCCCCGACGCGCCGCCCTGACCACCGGCCCCTCCGCGGCTACCGTGGCTAGGGCGACAAGTCCTGCGACAACGGCGGGGCGGCGGCCATCGCGAGAAGCGAAGGAGGAGGTCCCGTGCAGCAATTCGGTGGCAGCGGCGGGCGGACGACGGTGAGCCTGTAGCGCCCGGCGCGACCGGAGGCGACAGGCGGTGGCGCCCGCAGACCTGGCGCGGATGGAGGTGGGCGGGAGCGTGAGATCACGGACGGGACGGCCTAGTGGTCCTGTGCAAGCTACGAAACGTTTTGATGGTGCTCCATTTCTTGGTCGTGTCCTGTAGCACTCCGAAAATGTGTCTTGTGTTTGGATGCTCGGTTGGAGACATGTTTTCTACCTTTTATGACCTATTTAGGGTATGGGTGGCCATATAGGCCACCGGTTGGAGATAACCTAAGCCCCGTCAGTGCCTACCATGACTCAAACACACCACGATGCAACTCAGATTGCCTTGTTCCATTTTCCTCTCGAACTGCAATGTAATCTGTGATGCCAGGGTATAAGTTGATTAAAAAAAAAGGTGAGAACATGAATTATATAGTCAATTATTTTCTTTGATATTATTTTATCAGTATTATATTAATTAGTATATTTTTTTTACTAATCAATGTGAACGATGTATAATCTAACTTGCTAATTTTCAGTTTTTAGCATCACTAAATCAAAAGCAGGCATCCTACAAAATAACTGTTTTAGTATTCTATACATCAAAAGATTCTTCCACTCTATCTGCATACTACCCACATAATATTTTTAAAATAAATAACAATATAAATTTTAGTACAAATCATGCAGATTGAAATTTTTTAAAATTGAGAAATAGAAAAAAAAATGATGGCAGATGCCTACCATGTCTCAAGCAAACCACAATGCAACTTAGATTGCCCTGTTCCATTTTCCTCTCGAACTGCAATATAATCTGTAAGCAAGATGAGAATAACAAGATAAAAGCTAGTCAATTATTTGCTTTGATATTATTTTATCAGTATTATATTAATTAGTTTATAACTATGCACTTATCAATATCAACAATATATAATGTGGCTTGCTAATTGTTAGTTTTCAGCACCACTAGATTGAAATCGGACGATCTATAAAAATAACTTTTTAATAGTCTATACATCAATAGATTTTCCCCTCTGTATACATACTACTCATATAATTTTAAAGGGTTGCTTGCGAAAACCACCCAATATTTCACCTTGGGTTTCAGATTCACAGTCATAAGTCTTTTTGTTGAAAATCCATGCACACCCACCAAGTTTTGTTGCAAAAACACTTCAATAAGCATATGCTTAATCAGTTTCATGTGTCATGGCTGATATAAAGTCAAAATAAACATATAAGTTAACTAAGTTTAACACCTTTAAGTTTTAGAGTTATTGTTTTCTTAATAATTTATTATTGAATGATTTAAAATCATCTTACTTTCATTAATAAATGTCTCCAGATCTCAGACTCTAGAAACACCGACTAACATCTAATTTATTTTCAAATTCTATCAAAGTATAAACAGATTATATATTTAAAATATTATAATATTGATACATACACCATCAACCGTTCTAAACGAGTGAAAATCGGTTATATCAATTAAACATGTGAATTTAGAGTGATTTTTGCAACAAGTGGGTGAGTGAGTATTCGCAACAAAACAGGTTATGGGTGGGAATGTCAAACTCCAAATGACCTATGGGTTGGTTTTCGCAATTATCTAAATTTTAAATAATAAATAACAATATAAAATTTAGTACAAATCGTACCGATGGAATTTTTCTAAACTTCAATCGATTGAAAAAAAAAAGAAAAGATGACATATAATCCGAGGATGTATAAAGATTGCATAAGGAGCAAGTAGCAAAAGCAGTGAGTGCGTAGTGGACCAAATGATTTGCCTGCGCGCTATCGTAACTAACAGTGTTGCGCACTTCCAAACCAAGGCACCACACGTCCACCCCCCACCTTTTTATCATCATCTTTTCTTGCCATCTTTTCCCTTTACTGGAGTACGTCATGTTACTAGAATCTAACTAGGGTGGTCCACCAGGCATGGTTTCGCGCCAAATTAAAACGCAGCTGATCCATAAGTATATATATAGAGACCGGATCATCACGAGCCAGCTTTGGTCGAAACGCATTCCATGCATTGGCTTTTACGTACAACGATATATGCCCTCCACGCACGCACGCACGCTCGCAGACAAAGTCCCTTTTTTGGAGAGTTTGCCGATCGAGACGCCTCGCTGGCCACGGGCGTACGTTCGCTGATGCAAGCTCTGAGATCCGTGCCGCACGCACGCGTATGCGCTGGAGCAGTAGGGGTTTTAGCTAGCCTCCAACCCCTCCTTGTTTCGGTCGTCGATCAGTGCCATAGGAAGACGAAACCAAGAGGAGAATCGAACATTACTTGTTGTTTGAAATGTTGTTTGCTTTTATTACATCATCACTATCATACTGTGATAGGATATCCAAAAGAAAGACATCCGATACACGTAGATTCATTATCTTTAAATCACAACCACACGGGTATATGGATAATCTAGACTTCTTTATATGAGCTTATATGATCCACGAGTTTCCTTAGCTAAAATTAACATCGATGTTAAGGGAGAGGCCACTTTGAGACTGTTTGTTTCAACTTATAGGTTATCTAAGCTGCTTTTTTTTTACCAGGGTACTACCTCCATTCCATAATATAAGCATTTCTAAATCCCGAGATAAAAATAGTCAAGCTGAGAAAGGTCATATATACCCCTCATTTTACACTACCTCATCAATTCCTCATCTACCCACCAATCCACCAGAGTTTGTCTTATCTCTAGGAATGCTTATATTATGGACAAACTTTTGAATGCCTCAAATGCTTACATTGTGGAATGGAGGGAGTAGTATTGTGGAATGGAGGGAGTAGTAAAGATTTCTATGTTTTTTAGTGATACATGATATCCCCGTTCACACAGTAAGACACTTAATGATGATTTTGTGAATCTCAAGATCAACCAGTCCAATCTTTCGGAGGTGCATATGGTGGTAGGATATAGATACGAGCGTTCATGGATGAGTATTTGTATGTGTATATGAGTATTAAGTATCTATGCTGTTTTTTTCTCCTAAAACAGTAAAACTATTTGGGCTCACTTTTGTTGGACGATTACAGCTCACACATTAGGATAATCTAGCCCGGCGCTCGGCAGGCGCGCGGCCAGTGCCTGATGCAAAAGGTGGGTGAGCTTAATCATCTCGCATATGTCTCGATCTCGGGCCCCTAATAGAAGGAGCACCTACTAAAGCGACACGTGCCATACCGTGTGATCTTGGAATGATACACTTTGGAGTGCAGCTAAATCCTCCAATTGGATGTTGCACTGAAAGCTGTAGCTAGCCTCTTCATTCTTTTGATGGTTCTTTTTGTTTCCTTCGAAGTTGCGCTTGTCTTGGCCCCTGGGGCCTATACGACGCATTGGACCCTGCTTCGCCACGTTACGAACATCCTCTTGTTCCAATACAATGAAGTATCTATAATTTTTTTTCCTCCTTTATAAGTGTTACAATAATCTTTTGGCTTATTGTTGGGCTAACAAAGTACGGTAACAGTGACACAATCAATCCACAAACTTATGATACTAGATTGTGTTCCACATGCAAATTTCCTGTCGCACTTGTTATTCGAAGCAAAATCATCTTCGAGATGGCACATCGTATATATGTTGAATAGCCTAGCAATTACTAATAAAGAAGTTAATTGACAAAGTTAACTACCGAACCTACCTTTTAATGAGGGTTTAATTACATAAATTGTCCTATATGTTACTTGGAGTTTGATATTCTTACCCATAAGATTTTTTTGTTCCAATATCTACCGCTATTGCATGTTATTATAAAAACCACCCCATTCAACACAATTTACTTAATTTATATGTTTCACTGACATAAATTCAAATAATCTAATTGAAATAAATTTAATATTTTAAAGTTATTAAACGAGTCTAATTCATCTTACTTTTTGTAAAAACATGAAACCTTTCCTCTTGTTTTTGTGTAAATGTATTCAAAACTCAAACTTTATAGGACATTGTTCACACATTAGTTATCATACTTTAATATATATTTTCGAAAATACATGGAAATTATACTTTTAATTTTTTAAAGATTTATAAGAACATCATTGGTTGCTCTGAATGAACAAAAATGGGTTCAATCAATTAAACATGTTTCAAACTGTGTGAATTTTTGCAACAAAACTCGGTAGGTGGGTGGTGATTTGCAACAAAACAACTTATCGGAGGGAATCTTAAACTCCAAATAACATATAATTTGCACAATTATCAGTTAAATCAAACTTTTAGCAATCAGTTACTAACTAATAATCTCCATTCTCGAGTGCCAGCATGGTGTGCAACTGTGCATGCTTCTCGGACAAAGCACGCCATCATGTGGAGAAGCAGCACGCAGCTTCCCCACTAATTAATCCCCCAATGGAACTACTACTACACTAATTAGTAGGCTAGATCCTTGGCTGATTTTCCCAGCTAAAATTATGCAGGCTTTGCATTGTTTATACCAGTATGACTTCATTTTATAATCAGCCATATTTCATTCTGTTTGCAAAAGTCTCGACCGTGTAATGAGCAATGATCCATGTATGCTCCCTGTATGTCGTCACACAATGTGGCTTGCACACACTAAGTAGTTGAATGATTAAGGAAAAGGCTTAGCGCTACGGCGTGCACAGTACATTGAGGATTATATTTAAGTGATAAATAGGATATTGTTTAGTGTGGTTGTTAGGCTAAGTTATATATATTGTGCACTAATTATGTGGTTCAACCTAGTTCCTTGCATGTACGCTTGTTTCACTTTTTACTAACATCTCTCTCTCTCTCTCTCTCTTTTGGGAGTGAAACTAGCACATCTCTTGAATGGCTATGCTTCATCACCAGATAGGGTTATACCTGTCCAAACGGGCCGCCCGGCACGGCACGGCCTAGGCCCGTTGAAGCACGGCACGTTTAGTTTTGGGCCGGCATGGCACGATATTCATTTCGTGCCGTGCCGTGCCGTGCCAGCCCACGGGTAGGAGTGGTGGCCCACGGCACGACACGAAATAAACTACCCGTGCCGGGCCGGCCCGAAAAGCTTGAAAGCCCGAAACCCCTTTTTAGCCCGTTAAGCCCCGAAAGCCCGAAAATCAAAAACCCTTTGTTTTGATCAGTTTCAAAACATCATTTGCAAACATCCACATTCAGAAAGGAAAGAGAGAAAAATTGGCCAAAGGAAAAGTTAATATATTAATAGCTTGAGCTGGCTGCCTCATTAAAAACCCTCGGCCTAGGAAAAAAGAGTACAACCAGCTCATTAGAAGTTCATGACAAGTTACAATTACAACCACATCGAAGAGTCCAAGACAAAATATGTGACAACATCATGCTGACCATCACCATCGGGAGGAGTAACATCGACCTCAACATCAGAATCAACAACCACATCATCCATGTCCAGGTCTTTGTATTGCACTTCAAGCTTCAAATGGTGATCCTCAACAGTATGCTGGAGTCGATCCTCACCCAGCTGCCAATCCTTCAAGCAAGTCAAGATTTCCACCATCTCACTTGTCAAGCACCTCCTCCTCTCCTCAAGTAACCTGCCAGAAAGACTGAAAACAGATTCTGAGCTACTGGTTGAAACAGGAACTGTTAGTAGATCTTTAGCCAAGAGAGACAAGATGGGATATGTATGCTTGTGCTCAAGCCACCATCTTACAACATCAAACTAATCATCATTATACATTGATATGGGGTCACTATCAAGATAGATAGCCAACTCAGATAAGTGAGGAAAGGATGACATAGACTGCACTAGAGTACTATCACAGGGTAAAGGAGAACAAGTATTGTATACAGTACATGACCAGGCTTTTTTTGTGTTAATTGGTCCAGTTGACCGAAACAAGGCCCACTCTATTTTTTTACTGAGTTAACTACTTTTTCTTTCTGATTACAAGTGGACCTACAGAAACCCGGGAAATTCTAACAGAATATATAAGCACTTCATATTTTCTCAAAGAAAAGAAAGAATATACTTCATCGATACCATATAGGTTCACACATAGGAAAATAGACGGGACAATCAGTAGATGGGACATTTGAGCTTCTACTTTTTATTTATTTTTCAGAAACCGTGCATAGTGAGTTAGTGACACGCAAGTTTATAGGAGTACACAATTTAAAGCAGCGAAGGGCAGTGCGCTGGTGATGCCCGTCGATCACGTGTTTCGTGTTAGGTCTGTGCAACAAGGTAACGCGGTTGTTGCATGTGTCGTCTCCGATCGAGACCGGTGATCTGCATGCAGCTAGCACGATTCCGTCAACTCTCCACGTGCACAATTTTGTTTTCCGTGGTTGCCAAATCAGATGCGTTGCCGCCCTGACTGGCCACCGGCATTTCGCTAACAATACTACCGACATTTCAATGGACCCTCCAGGCTGCACTACGCGTAATATTTATAAATTTATGTTTATTATTTTTAAAATTAGATTTATTGAGATATGTGTTATATTGATTTCACTGCTAAAATGATTTAAAAATATTAAAGTAATTCTTATAAAATAGAAATTTTAAAATTAATGGAACAATCAAGATTCACTGCTGGAACAATTGATTTTTACTACATGAACAATTTTTTTCACTGTTAGAAAAATTCAAAAAAAAATAAATTTAAAATTTAAAATTAATGGAACAATCAAGATTCACTACTGGAACACTTGATTTCTACTACTGGCACAATCAATTTTAGCTTCTAGAGCAGTCAATTTTAACTACTGGAACAACTGATTCTCAATGGTAGAACAACTCAAATTCAAAATTTGTTTTTTTAATGCATGTGGGATCTCATTTTTTTTTAATAATTCTAAAAACACAATGGTGAAAGCATAGTTTTCATTTGAGAGAAAATTCATTTTTAAATTACGAAGCAAAAATAATATTGCACTCACCAATTGTACCAGACACATTACGTCTAAGCTACATGTGGCACACTATATGTAGGGTTTACGCATTTCAATGCCACGAATGAAACTTGAGTAGATATAAATTATTTTTATTTTTTCACTTTTGAATGACCAAGTCCACTACGGCTTGGCCATGTATGCGCTTCAAAAGAAGGGTAAGATATTTGAACTTTAGCTTCCTTCCATTTTTAATCCACAGAATTTGAAAAACAGAAAAAGTCATCTAAATTTGAATGATTCAAATTTTTTTTTTGATTATATGAGGCAACCTGATGCCAATAAAGTCCGCCAGAGAGGAACACTATTTGGTTGGGGAGACGATGGCGAAGTTTGCGGTTGAGTTTAGCTGCAATGAGTTCATCCCGGAGGCATGGTTCCCGATACGGGCTTGTTCATTTTTGTGGGAATGGATCTCACATGGACCTGTCCCCAGACATGGATAGAGTGGTTCCAGCTCTTTCACTTCATCCGGACGTGCTACGTTCTATGAGTTAGGGTCATGGATTGGTGCTAGGCCTTCAAGCCATGGAATGGTCATGGAATGGGCTGGAATCGAGTGAGTTCCCATACCAATCCATGCGCAACCGAACGGTCATTTTGACTTGGACTATATCAGTTCCACATTTTTCTATTCTATATAGTTTGTGCTACGATCCATATTGTTCCATGGCAAAACGAACAAGGCCTACAGGAGGGTTGATAGCATACGAGTTGAGGCATGGTTCCCGGTATGGGCAGGGAGAATTTTTTGATCGAGTTAAGAGGCAACGATGATTTGAGACTGATTTTTGTCATGATTTTAATTGAGAATTGGATTATGTTGCTTGATTGAATATCAAATGAGTCTAGTTAACCACGTTGCGATGTCCTCTTTGGTCTCTAGTGTTACTGGCCCACCAAAATATTGAACGAATGGAAGGAAGGAGTAATTGAAAGGAGAGAAGTCGCATCCAAGTTTGCTACCCAACTAGCCAAATCCTTATTTTCTAGGCCCATTTGTCCACCTTGAATCCTTGATAAAGCCTATAATACAAAAGGGCTCAAATGATTTTTTACCTCCTCTTCTTGCGAACAAAATACAGCCCAACAACCCAGTCGGTGCTGTTTCTTGTTGGGCGCTGGCAGGCGTGAACCAGTCCTGATGCGACAGCTGGGCTTGGGCCCATGGGATTTCCTAGAGAGTGTTCTTTTTTGGAATAAGTCCTATTTACCTCCTTCAACTATAGCGAAAGTCTGATTTTCTACCCTCAATTTTAAAACCAGACATTCGCCCTCCTCAAACTCTCAAAACAGTTTATTTAACCCCCTTCACTGGTTTTAAGAGTGGTTTAGGCTGATGTGACTTGTGCGGTCCACATGTCAAGATAACACGTCAGCGTTGTGGGTCCTATTGATACAGGTATCTTTTTTTTCACACACCGCATTGAGCCCGCCGCCTGCAAAGTCCGGGCAGCAGAAGAGCTTCTCCCAGACGGCAGGCGTGACCTCGATCTTCTACAGTAGCAGGTCATCGACCAGCACTGACGGTTGCGACAACGTATTCTCCCGGGCTGCTGCTCTCTTGTCGGTGCGCGCACTCCCTTCCTCCTCGAGCTGACTGCGATACAATACACGAGCTTCAACGGTGTTCAGGCGCTAATTGCTCTGGCCGGCGGAAAGGAAAAAAAAAGCTTTGCTAGCCCTGTAGCATGCAATCGTCCAAGCTAAAGCATCTGATGTCATGCTGGAAGAAAGATATTATTAACGATTTTTGGAGAGGAAAAAGCAAATCTTAATGAAGATTTTTGGAGAGAATGCAAATAACTCATACACGGTTTGAATCGAGAAAGAAAAGCTTCACGCATGGGCCATGGGGGGAACTTACCGAGAACCGAGGGGACCTGCAGCCCACGGCACTGATGTGGCCCCTGACATACGGGCCCTACCAGCCACATCAGTTGAAACCACTCAAAAAAACCGGTGAGGAGGTTAAATAAACGGTTTTAATAGTTGAAGGAGGGTCAATGTCTGGTTTTGAAGTTTAGGGAGGAAAATCAGACTTTGACAATAGTTTGAGGGAGTAAATAGGACTTCT
>JAUNZO010004359.1:0-17371 GCA_031894775.1 Chloris gayana
CGCGGAAGTAGAATGGAATTACCACATATATATATATATATATATATATATATATATATATATATATATATATATAGAAGCGAGCGAAGCACCACCAGAATTCGTCGCAGCCCTTCCACCTCCTTAGTAGTAGTGATCCACTTGTAAAATAGAGAGTGTAATCCATTGTAAGATATCGCCCGTAAGGTAATTTTTCCTTTGTGTGCTTAAGCTCTTGGGGGTTCCCGAAAGGGAAAGCCATATGTAAGCTATGTTTGTGAAAATGAAGTAGTGCTGTCTTTGAAAATCCCTCGGTTTTCCGGTTCTTTCATGTGGGACGAGTTCTTATGCTAGGGACCCTATAGGAGAAACCTCTGTTTCGGCCTGCTCTTTTAGCCCGGAGTTGTGGCGCTGTGTAGAGCCTTGGGGCCGGTGAGAAGTGTTCCCTTCGGGTGGAACTGCTCGGGGAGACGATAAGAACCCGTCACATGTGCTAGCGATCGGGGAGCCTATGGGAAAGGCTTTGCTATTTCTGAAACAAACTAGCGATGAGTATGGTGAGTACCGAGTAGGATTTTTACCGCTGAGTTTTTGTTCGGATAGGCGATCTGTTTGGCCTCGCCAGCTGAAAGAACGGTCCTGAATAACGAATATACGTGAAGAAGGTGTCGCTTTCGTCGAATAGTAGCAAGATTAGAATAATATAATCGAAGTGTTAATCAGCGAGAGGTCGCTATCTCGTGAATAGTACCGAAATCATTCCTCCCACTGAGCCTGCCGGTGAGTGGGTTGGTGCTAGTAGAAATCCCGAATTTGAATAGTAGCCCGAATTTGAATAGTAGCCCGAATTTGAATAGTAACCAGAATTTGAATAGTATTTTACGCATAAGCATAAATCTCCCGAATATATCCTGAATAATTTAAAATATTTTAATTTATATTGTGTGTGGTATCAGGGACAGGTAATAATTGAGAAGTTAAGGTATTTAAATTCAGAAGTGAATACTGGAAAAATTATAAGCACAAAAGAAAATATCAATATAAGGTGCAAAATTAATTCCTCCGAAGAACATACTTGGCATAGCTCTCAAAGTCAATTGAATTTGCTTGTTGATCTAATACATAATTTTTATATAACTTGGGGAAAAAGGCAGGACGAATTAGATATAAAATTTGAAAGGTTATATAAAGATCATAAGCATATTGAAGAAGAAATTTCTGGTCTACAGAATAAATTAAATTTGGTATTACAAATATTAGAAGAAGGTAGGAAAGAACAGAATAAATATTGTCAAAATAGTGACTATATTAAAGAAGAGGTGTCTTTGATTTATAGGAAGTTAGAATCCAAAAGAGTTATAATAGAACAAAAAGAAATTAAGATTCAAGAAGAAGATTCTAAAGAAATTTTAAGACAAAATAACAGTATTTTTCAGCTTTTAACACAAATATTAGACAAGGTTAATATTACGAATACTGGAAAAGAAGTTGTGCCAGTCTCAAATATAGTAGGCTGCCCCACTACATCTTTAAATTCAGATAAATGGACCTATCTAAAGTTACCTGTAGAGGAGACCAATCCCTTCAAATAGTAAATAAAGATTTAAAACCCTTAACCTTAATGGATAGGCTAAGAGGTAAAAGTAAAGATATTGAGAATCTAGAAGAAATTGATTATAGTAGAAGACATAGCATCTCGTAATACATGGAAATATCTGATATAGATTTAGAAATGAGATATTATGAAGACAAATTAAAACAAATAAATGTAGAATATAGTACTTCTATGTTACATGAATGGCCAAATATTAGAGAAAAGGAAGTTTATTTTTATAGGCAATTGGCAAGACTAAGAAAATTAAAGAAAGAAAAGGAAAATTCTTTAGCATACTTAGAAAATAAGAAAGAAGTTAAATTATCTATTAAAAATAAGAAAGAATATGTTTATAATAAAAAAGAATTAGAAAATAAAAATAAGAATAAGTGTCAAGAAAATACTAAGTCAATAAGTGAAGAAGAACAAGTGGGAAATAAATGAGAAGTCATGTTATCAGATAGTTATGAAGAAGTAGAAAAAGATTTAGTAGAAGAAGAAATTAGTAAGCAGCAAGAAAAAACTAAAGATTTAATATCTAATGAAAAGCAGCCAAATAATAATAATGAAGATAATAATAATCTTATAAATCCATTTAATAATATAGGGTTGCATACTTTAGAAAATGAAATAGACAATAAGCAAAAGGAAGAAAATAATAATTTTATAAACTCACTAGATGATATAGAGTTACAGAATTTAGACAATGCTATGGAAGCAATGGATATAAGTGGAATAGACAAAAAAAGAAAATATGGTGAAGACTTTTCAAATAGTAATAGAGAACAAGAAAGACCCACTAGAGCATCAGGAACATGGCCACCTCCAAAAGAAGAATTTCCATATAATTACATCCCAGGACAATATGCATATATGGGTGCAAAGAAAAGAAATTTTGAAAAACCAGTAAAATTTCAAGATTATAAGAGTGAAGGAGCAATATTAAATTTATCTGCATATGATCCAATAGATTGGCCAAATGTACTTAGCATATGGAAAGGATTGATAGTTCAAAAATATATACAGAATCAGCATAACATAGGAAATAGAGTAGAAGACATGATTACATATCTAGAAACATTTTTAGGAGAAGCAGTGAAAGTTTTATGGCAACAATGGATAGAAGCATGTCTAGAAAAATATGAAGAATTGAAAAGAGCAGGAACCAATCCTTATAATTTTGCAAATATAATATCACATCTTATTATAGCTGAAGACCCAGAATTAGGAAATACTGCATTGCAAAATGAAAGGCTAAGGGAAATAGAAAAATTAACTTTAACAAGTTGGAAAGGAATAAAACAATTTTCTCAACACTATTTATATAATGCTACCACTGCTAAACAAGGATTTAATCAAGGAGTAGTAGAAAGATATTTCAATAAACTACCAGATCCTTTAGGTAGTATAATTTTTGAAGAATATAAAAAAGAAACGCAAGGGCAAATTATGAATATATCTCAAGCTATAACATTTGTGTTTAAGCAACTGAGAAAAATATGTACCAATATACAAGCTCAAAGATCTATGAAACATTCAGATTATAATTTTTGCAATAATATAGTCCAAATACCCTTAACCTATGGTGAAGAAAGGCATAGAAATAAGAAGTTTAAACAACCTCATAGAAGGTATAATAATCCTAAAACAAAGAAAAGGTATTTTCTAAGAAGATCTGATAATAGACCTCCATTTTTACATAAAAGAAATGTAAGACGTTATAATCCTAGAAAGAATTATGATAAGACATGTAGATGTTTTATATGCAACTCACCAGATCATCTAAGCAAAACCTGTCCTAATAAAGATCAGAAAAGATACTCTAGTAAATATGAAGAACAAGAAAAGGTTTTTATAGTTGATAGCGTAAACGAGAATATCTTAATGTGTGATGATGAAATTAAAGACGATGAATCTATATATTCCATTATAGAAACAGATGAAATAGAAAACATTGAATCAGAATATGAATCAAGTGATGATGAGCCAGATTTAATAGAAGAATTAGCAGGTCTAAAAATAGAAATGATGAATCAAGCAGAATGTGAACATGATTGGATAAGAGGAAAAGGAGATTTTAATATAAAGTGTGCATTTTGCATATATTATCCAAGTCAAGATAAAAGAGCCACCTGTAGTAAATGTCTTAGACAAACATGTATTGAATGTCTAAAAGCAAAGAATCAAGATTGGAGGCAAGAAATAGAAATTGAACCGAGAAGATAAAATTTTATCCAATAGAGTTAGAATACTAGAAAATAGAATAAATAAACTAGAAGAAGAATTAGAAGGTTTGCAAATAAAACTTAGCAATAAAATAATAGAAGAAAATAAAAACATAGAAAATACTGAATATATGGAACAGATGTTACCTATAAAGGACCAAATATGGAGAAATCAATTATCCACTCTTACTAAACACTCTTTTGCTAATTTTATTGCAGACTCTATTCAAAATACATCCACCATGTGTGAGAAGATTTTAAAAGAAGGAATATCATGTCAAGAGCATATATGCATAAATTGCAAAAGAACCTTCAAGATCACCCAGTCTCTGGGAAATATCATAAAAGAATTTTATAACAATACCCCTTACGAATCACTCATTCCCAGAATAAGTTTCAAGACAGATCAGACTTTATCTTATTTCACTCAAGATATCAAGAATATTATCTGGGAAAAATACTATGAAAGACAAATGAAGACTTTCCTTGATATTCAAGAATATCTCAAGGATATTTATATGAGGAAAATAACTCATCCAGGAATAAGAGTAGAAACCTATACTTTTCCACTACTTTACCTGGATGATAAACTAATCATTCATTCTCATCACAAGTTTATAATCCTCAGAGCTAATATAGACCTTATGCAATTCCATAAAATATCCATCGATCAATCCAAAAATATCTCTTTGCAAACATTGATAGATCAAGGTCCGGTCCATTGTATCTATGGATCCTTGGAAGAAATTCTTCATTCAGACCTTGGCAAAGCTACAAAAGAAGGATGCAGAAGGTTATCACATATCAAAGGAAGATATAAAATCATATTCTACTCTTCTCCACCAAAGTTCGATTCACCGATCAGACCAGCAACACATGATATCTATATTACAAAGGGACATTATACCTTCCCAAAATCTCGATCAACAGAATGGCCCGAAGAATATGATGAATTATTTGCCAAAAAGACAAATCATAATAATTGGGCAATGTTCTGTGAAGCTAAAGAATTGGAAGGAGCTATTAAATTCGATCCATCATATTATATGATATTCCAGAATTGCATAACTCGAATCTTTATCTACGGATATGGTTCAAGTTATTCACGAATAACTAAAGGAATAGGAAGACTTATAAAGCCTATTTTAGGCAAAGAAAATAATCTCAGAAAGGAATATCGAGAATTCTTTTCATGGTACGAAGTATGGCAGCCAGATGATATTGATAATGATGAAACATTTGATGATGAGTAAATATTAAATAATTTAACCAGCATGGAAAGAAGATATAAAGAAAGAAGTCTTGAAAGAAGTGAAGAAGGAAATGAATAGAAAATTCGAAGAAATGAAGAAAGCATACGAAGATAAATTTAAAGAAATGAAGAAAGAATATGATGATAAATTTGTGAATACATTTTTAGACGAAGACCTTATGGAAATTGGTGGACATGGGCAACCCCAGAATCTGATCAAAATTAATCCACCAAAAATATCAAGAAAGATGTTGGAATATTATTAAAAGTAATACTCTCAAAAGGAACTAATATACAAAAATATTATTCAAGACTTTGCATAAGTACTCAAGAAGTTTTGAATAATTTTCAGACGAATATTATTGAGAGCCATACTCTCAATACGAAAGCGTGGTCGGACCCGTACAACGACGTTTTGAGAGTGCTACTCTCAAGTCGGAAGCGTGGTGAGACCCGTATAAGTACGAAGAAGAAGACCCGAAGTTTTCGCCATTCAATTCATACTGAAGTACAGCACAAAGAGTCGCTCGCATATCCCGCATTAACTAAGCGAGATTAAGCGAGATTATGGGAGCCTATTATCAAAAGATGACACAAGGACGCTTATGTCCTTTACTCTGCAGCTCATGTCCTTTGCCACGAAGTGAAGGACACCAGCTCATGTCCTTTGACACAGGATTGAAGGACATTACGTGTGGTAAATAAACAGGATGGAAGGACGGCATGCGCGGCTATAAAAGGAGACCCCGAGGCTTCGGAGGAAACAACATCAGCGAGAAAGAGGAGAAATAAGGAAGACATCGGAAACCGGGAAGCGAAGCGAAGCACCACCAGAATTCGTCGCAGCCCTTCCACCTCCTTAGTAGTAGTGATCCACTTGTAAAATAGAGAGTGTAATCCATTGTAAGATATCGCCCGCAAGGTAATTTTTCCTTTGTGTGCTTAAGCTCTTGGGGGTTCCCGAAAGGGAAAGCCATATGTAAGCTATGTTTGTGAAAATGAAGTAGTGCTGTCTTTGAAAATCCCTCGGTTTTCCGGTTCTTTCATGTGGGACGAGTTCTTATGCTACGGACCCTATAGGAGAAACCTCTGTTTCGGCCTGCTCTTTTTAGCCCGGAGTTGTGGCGCTGTGTAGAGCCTTGGGGCCGGTGAGAAGTGTTCCCTTCGGGTGGAACTGCCTGGGGAGACGATAAGAACCCGTCACATGTGCTAGCGATCGGGGAGCCTATGGGAAAGGCTTTGCTATTTCTGAAACAAACTAGCGATGAGTATGGTGAGCATCCGCGCACCAGCATATGCTGAACCAGGCCAGCACATGCACCAGGCAGCGGCCAAAGCTCTACACATCCCCATAATTAATGAATTTTTTAATGAAACAAAATTAGTGGAAGGAAATAAAGATATTGATTGATGCGCATGCGTGTGCACGTTGTGTGCATGCATGGAAACTAATTCTGCAGTGTGGCTCTTTTAATTTGATGATTCCATTTTTCAATAATCAATAACATTTAAATACAAGAATAAATCATGTGTTAGAGAATGGATTAAGACTTAAGAGCATAAATTTTAATAGATTGGGTTGTAAAAATTAAAAAATAGCAACCTTGCTGAATAAAACAACTCATTTTTTATTTTTTTTCTTAAAGAAACTATGCACGTGTAATGAAGCAGTCAAATCATAAAATTTGGTGGTTGAGCATAAAAATATGGATTTAGAACAGCCTAAATTCCAGCTTGTTGAGTAATAAAAAATATTAGCAAGGTTTAACCGTACTTCGATGCATGCATAACAGTGCATTGAGAAAAATCCTCCATCCACACCAAACAGTGGAGGAGTCCTCTAGCACAACCGGTGATATGATGGTACGATGAAAATTGTTTCAGATATCTTATGGCATAACCATTAGTGTTATGGATCGGAATTTCAGAATGTTAAATCATAAGATGTGACAGCTTAGGGTATAATAACTAGTGACACAAAATAATAAAATCATGTCATTTTGTAATAATCCTATCATACTTTATTAGTAGCATAATGATAATGAAATATGAAAGATGAGTATGTTTACTTCAAAATAATTAAGAACAATTAATAACTTAAAACAAAGAAAATGTGCATCTTATCTGATCGAGGTGGCAACCGTACCGATGCGCCCCAAAAATTATTTTGAGAATTCCTGCCACCATTAATAACTTGTATTCTTACGCTTGCAGCAGTGGGTCATTATTCGTGTTCACCCACCTTTTTACTCAAGTGCTTGTGATATTTACAAATCAAAACTAATTATCACAAAAATATAGCATGTTGTTCTAAAATACTGTCAAGGATTGTCTTATTTAAATAACTTAAATTCTTTTTGTAAGAAAATGCTATTCAACAATGGTCCGTGGTTGTAAAAATGTTCAGTTTCTAAATATAAAAATGCACTATTATAAGTATAAAGGGTACTTTGATTGTAATTAGTACCATATATAAATATAAAAACTTAGCATTGTGAGTGTAAGAACTATTTATATTCACACGCAATGGAACGAGCCCTTTATTTTATATCTTAGCTAACCAGGTCAAAACCTTTAGGCCCATAAAAACCATTTGATGTAATTGTAAAATGATGCTCGTTTTACAGTGACGACCTTTGACAATGAAAAATTATCTCGCAACTTGAAGCGTTTTGCAGTCACATGTTAATAGACCTATTGAAACCTTCTTATGCAACCGTAAAACATTATTTATATTGTCAAAACCCTTAACTGTAAAACATTTCCTTTATCCTATATAGATTTTACAGTCATGATATTATCATTGTTGAGTGCAAGAATAAAAGTCAACGAGATTTATGTTTGCCATAGTAGGTTTTATGGTTTAAAAGTGATCGGGAGGCAACCAATATGCTAGGAATAGATGACTATTTATATTTCACCATATTATTTTTTATGATCCACTCCCAAATTAGTCAACATGTTATTAAGAAGTATATTTGAACACCTTGATGTGCCACACGCATACACATGCCAACCATTTTATGGTTTTAGAGTTCATATTTTTATTTTAGCAATTATGAATATTCACACACATACTGTTCTTCGAACTTAAAATACAAGTTCCACGAATAATAAACTTTTAATGTTAGTCATAAAAAATATGCTTCTGACCATAAATCCCCGACATGTAATCATAAAATGTTTTGACATAAACAATACATTTCAAAGCTATAGTACAAGTCGAAGCACAAAGAGTTTGATTGTTTAGAAAAAAAAACTACGAATGTTGAATCTCATCGTATTGATACAAATATTTGGCCTCAAGACACAATGTTTACACACTGGGGTTAAAATCTACAATCTACACTGAATAACATTTAGATCCTCTCCAAGCATGCTGTCCACATCGTGAGGTCGCAGCCATGGCAGAATTGTGATGGTCACCGTACTGTTTTCAACTCCACCAATTGCCGCAGCTCGCCAGATCAATGTGCCACACCATCGCCGCTGAGAGGAGAAAGTAGAGAGCTGCCGGATTGTGATGCACCACCGTAGGTTCGACTGCCAAGAATGATGACGGAGGGAGATGAATGAAGGAAACAGACTACACGGCAATATAAATGCAGAAAATGAATCAATGAACGCATGTAATTTTGGAATGAGGTAATACTGTACAATAAAACAAGAGGGATTTTTCACCATAATTAATCCTGGTAATCAAGGAGCATTTAATGCCAAATCAAAGCATACATGAAAGCGTGTCTTGGCAGGCTTGTTGGATCCATTGGCTAGTGGAGAATGGTTGGTGCGGCTGGAAATTTTGACCTGGAAAGTTTGATCTTGAGAGATGCACGGGGAATGGCCAGCGCTGAGATCGTAAGAAGCATCCTCCAGATTTTGCATCTCAAGTCCAGGTTGTGAGGTCACTATGGAAAGCTTATAAAGGGTGAGGAAAACGTGAGAGGATAATTGGAATGAATAAAAGCGTAAGAGGAAAAACATACGCACCTGCTGAATAGGACGTAGAGACGTAAACATCGGTGGCCATCAGAACAGACGTCCCATGCGCTCCTGCCGTACTGCAGTATCGCCGTGGGTTGTGTCGTCGAGGCAGGACGAACGAGGCAGGAGGCACCGATCTGCCTGATCGTGCTACATGAATGCGGGTGGGGGTTACTTCGTCGAGGAGCACGAAGGCAGCCAGCAGACGAACAGAAGGAGAGAAAATAAATGGAGTGATTACACGACCATAAAATTGGATGAAATAGACACCCCTGCCAGCCTTTTGTAGACACGGAAGGAGGAAATAAAGGAATAACTTAAGGAAAGGAAATAATAATGCAGATCATTAATTACCATTCAACGTGGATTGAATTTTGGGAATTAAGAAGAGATTGTTTTCTGATGCGTGGTGCAGAGGTCAATTGGTTGCCAACCTTTAACCAATTGACCTCTGCACCACGCACCAGAAAACAATCTCTTCTTAATTCCCAAAATTCAATATAAATATATATATATGTTATAATATATATGATATAAATAAATATAAAATATATTATAAATATATTTCCAATGTATATGTATATTTTTATTCATATGTATATGTATGTATACGTATATATATATATATATATATATATATATATATATATATATATATCTATTTATTTATATACATGTATATATGTTATATTATATATACGATACAAATAAATATATAAATATACAATGTATTATACATATATTTGTATGTATATATGTACGTATATATGATGATAAGTAGGGTCTACTAGTAAATCTCGAAAAGCCACAGCTGCTTTACCAAACGGCTTTTAGCTTTCTCACAGCTCATAACCCACAGCTGTTTTTTCCACAGCCCACAACCCACAACAGCTTTTTCCACACCCATAGCCCAACCAAACACACCCTCAGTATTTCACTCTTACTGGCTAGATATTTCTTTCCCTACTAACAAGTTTTGTCGGTTTTTACATGCATCTACTACAGCGCATTTTGCAGCAGGGAAGAGGATTTTAAAGCAGACTACCAGAATTGGGTTGAAGTTCAGTAGATCTAGTTCTATGTTGGTGAGTCGTTTCTCTGATGCAGATTGGGTAGGTTCACTGGATGACAAGCGCTCTACTGGTGGATTTGCTATATTTGTATGGTCAGATTTGATCTCTTGGGGTGCACGGAAACAACCAAATCTAGCATTTAGGTAGAATATAAAGCTGTTGCAAATGCTATGGCCGAAATTATGTGGATTCAAATTCTATTAAAAGAAATTGGATTTTCTAATCCTCCAACTAATACTGTTTTGAATGGAAGAACTAAACACATTGAGGTTGATTATCATTTTGTCATGGAACGAGTTGCTAGGAAATTGCTGCAAATAGACTTTGTTCTTTCAAGTGATCTCGTTCCTAGGAAATTGTTGCAAGTAGACTTTGTTCTTTTAGGTGATCAGGTTGCCGATGGATTCACAAAACCGATGACTGTATGACAATTGGAGAATTTCAAGCACAACCTTAATTTGGCTCGGTTGTGATTGAGGGGAAGTGTTAGAGATAAATGTAATCAGCCTTTCATGTATAGTGTATGCTACTCTAATGTTGCAGCGTATTTCTATTGGTGACAAAAACATGTGTACTTCTAACATGCTTTCCCAATTCGTTTGATTAATTTCACGAGGGAAAAATCTGCCAGATGATGCCAACTTTGGGGCCTAATTGTTTATTTTTTGTTCATGTTATTACAAGGAATAGCACGTTTTGAGACTGTCAATCATATATGTGTCGACATTCAAAAAAAGGAGAAAGTCCAAATTACTCCCCTCAAGTATAGTCAAAGTCTGGATAACCCCTAAACTATTGTTTGGTTTAGTTTATCCACTAAATAGTTTATTTAGTTCAGTTCACCCCTTAATTGAACTTATATTTTTTGTTTCTCCATGCACAAGTGGAATATTAAGTTAAAATTTTATGGGGTGGTAGTTGGTGTCACATTGCATATCCAAAATTATATTTTTGATTTTTTGTCATTATTTTTCATACACTTTTGGATTACCATGTCAATATACTATTAAATTTTATTATCTATCAAAATAATGATAAAAAATTCATGACATATTTTTTTAACATGCGTTACAAAGTGTTCTAGCACCCTATAAAATTTTACCTTAAGACACCACTTATGTGTGAAGAAACAAAAAAGATAAATTATATTAGAGGTAAAATGAACCAAATCACACTATTCTAGGGTTAATCTATACTAAATAATAGTTTAGGGGTTATCCAGACTTAGGCTATACTTGAGGGGAGTAATTTGGACTTTCTCCAAAAAAAAATCATATAGGTGTCGATTTGAAAGAGATATCCTTCAACTACTCAAACGTCTAATTAAATGTATATTATTAACATGATTTTTGGGTATTAATTTTTCTCTTCATATAACTGAACTATTTTTAGAAATTGCATGCTAAGCAAGGTACTATGGGTCCACCAAAGAGAGGACAGAGGAATCTTGCAGCTATTTCATGCTGAAGTTAAAAAGGAACTAAGCTTTCCCCCAATACAATTATTTTACTGTGCTCTGCATAGTTGAATTTATTTGGTTCATTCATTCAATGAGAGTACAAGTTCAGGTGTTGGCGTGATGTGGAGTAAATTATTTGAGCACAATTGGTCGATTCAACGTTCTTTGGTGGAAATATAATGCAGTTCAGGGCCTATCTTTTTTTTTTTTTGATAACCAGGGCCTATCTTTGTTTGCAGCAAAACACACACACACACACACACACACACAAGATGAACGAATGAATACTGAATTGCTGAAGAAAAATAAAATGCAGAAAGCAGGACAACAGAAGGATGTTGAATGCAGGTCTGTTGGGTCAGTCTATTTATATTTGGTCTCATAGTGGATTAATCCCAGAATAGAATATTGATCTAGGTGCTCATAACGAATGGTTATTTATTTTTATTTTCTCTTTTCTAATTTGTTTGTATGATGAATCCTTGGTGTACAAGTAAAATCCGGTTATTCATGAGGTTCAATACATAAAACTACCTCTGTGTTGCAAATCATGGTCATTTGTTCTCTATAAATATATATTAGGTTATACTACAAATTTATCTTTTTTTTGTTAGGCACGGAAGATAGTTCTAATCAACTAGCAAAATGTTCGCATGTTACTGCAGGTTTTAAGTTCCATACAAAATTATACATACAAATACATTCTACATTAATACAAATTAAAAATAGTGTTGTGTTTGATTAAGCAACTAATAATTAAGATGTGTTGAAGACCTCGTTCTTGTTAATATATTAAGTGGAACAAAACATTTTTATACCTTACCCAATGTTCCTAATAATAATATATTATTACTTACTGTCTGCAAAACAGGGGTTGTCCATTGTTCACAACAAATATGCAGATGGAAGCTTCTCAACGGCAATTGCTGGTACAAAAATCGAGCATCTATAGTTAAACTAGGTATGATGGATATCTTATGGAAAGGCTCGGCTCTTCATGGTTTAGAAATAAGACGATGACAGTAATGTCGTCATGGAAATGTCTGCGGACCCCCTATCGATCTTGTTGAGATCCGAATATTTTAATTCCCGTTTCCGCGCGGCTGCTTGGGCAGCTACTTTAACGAGTCTTCTTGCACTTCCCTTCTGGAAAAAAAAGAAACCAGTCAAAATAAAAAAAATCTGCCAGACTTCACCTCTTTATTGTTGTGAAACACTTTATTAGTGATTAATGATCAATTAATTAAGTTAATTATGTAATTAAGTAGAATATATTAGAATATATTAGAACCTTCAGGAGGCACCTTTTGGGGAACCGACTCTCCAGAGGCGCGTCCGTACGGACGCGACTCTCCGAACGGACCCCACGAACGGGCCCGTCTCCCATATAAATATGTAATGTCTCCATCACATCAATAATACGGAATCATTATTCTCTCCATCACATCTCTCTCAACACGTCATCAGCACTTAGTCTCTCCACTAATCACGCCGCTAATCGGCCACCGTCGACAATCATCGCCGGACTTTAACGAAGTCTGCCGCAGAAGATTTTCGTCGGTTCTTCCTCCATCTGGGATTATTTTACGGGAACAATCTAAATGGAGGAAGAAATTTGCTTAGTGGATTGCTGCACCACTAACACTATACTCAGGGAAATGAAATATTTCCAAACTCTAACTAAGAGTAAAGGCAATGTCACCACCATCGCAGGTCGTGATGCTATAATTGTAGGCTCGGGTCGAGCCGCAATAACTTTGCCAATGGGTACACAAATCATAATTGAGAATGCACTCTTGTATCCCGATTCAACTCGTACCTTACCGAGTTATAAAGATATCCGTCGTAATGGTTTCCATGTTGAAACACATAATGACAACGAAGATGAATTTCTATTCATCACAAAAGGCGACGGATATAATAAGCAAGTGCTTGAACAAATTCCTTCTCTACCTACAGGATTGTATTACACATACATCAAACCCGTACAACATGTTGCATATAAGATAATTTTTCAAAATCTTGATATCTTCAAGCTTTGGCATGACCGCCTTGGTCACCCTGGAATAGGGATGATGCGCAAAATTATCAACAATTCAATTGGTCATCAAATGCAAAACACAAAATTTCCTCAACCTTCAGATTTTGTGTGCACCGCATGTGCCACAGGGAAATTAATTTTAAGACCCTCTTATCTTAAAATAAAGGCTGAACCACTACAATTTCTCGAACGCATTCAAGGTGACATATGTGGTCCTATACATCCATTGACAGGACCATTTAGGTACTTTATGGTACTTATAGATGCATCTACTAGATGGTCACATGTATGTCTATTATCCACTCGAAATCATGCTTTTGCAAAGCTAATTGCTCAAATCATTAAATTGAGAGCAAATTACCCCGAAAACGGGATAAAATCAATTCGAATGGATAATGCCGCTGAATTTTCTTCAAGAGCATTCAATGACTATTGTATGGCTCTAGGCATAAATGTTGAGCACTCTGTGCCATATGTACATACACAGAATGGACTAGCCGAATCTCTTATTAAGAGAATTAAACTAATTGCAAGACCATTGTTACAAAATTGCAAATTACCAACATCATGTTGGGGACATGCGGTTTTACACGCCGCAGAATTGATTCAAATAAGACCTACTGCATATCATACGGCTTCCCCGTTGCAGTTAGTACGTGGAAATCAACCAAGTATTTCCCATCTCGCGAAAATTCGGTTGCGCTGTATACGTACCGATATCACCACCGCAGCGTACATCAATGGACCCCCAAAGAAAATTGGGAATATATGTGGGGTATAAATCACCGTCAATCATAAAATACCTCGAACCCCTTACAGGGGACTTATTTACAGCCCGATACGCTGATTGCATTTTCGATGAGGACAATTTCCCGGCATTAGGGGAGACAACATGTACCAAAAAGAATGCCAAGAAATAAATTGGAATGCCACCGGTATTCAGTCATTAGATCCACGTACTATTGAATCTGAACGTGAAGTTCAAAAGATTATCAATTTGCAAAATATTGCAAATAACCTGCCAGATGCATTTACTGACTATAAAGGTGTTACAAAATCACACAACCCCGCTGTTAATGTACCAGAAAGAGTGGTGATACCAAGTAAAACCACTCAACTCCCAAATCAAAATAAGAGGGGGAGAAGTACAGTTACAAGGGATAAGGTTCCACAGAAACCTCCGCGGAAACAAAGGAAGATCAATTCCAAACCAGTAAATGCAAATCAACATCAAGTTGATAGACATGAATTGGATAATGAAAATCCAAATAATGATGATATTCAAAAGATACATCACATACCCAGCACAAATGTGCACACAAATATAGTTGCTGGGACATCGGAAGAACCTAACTCAATCGTTATGGGAGAACACGAAGAGTTTGAAAAGGTAAAAGAAATTTCCACTAATTACATTGATTCTGGAGAAATATTTAACAGAAAGACTACAATTGTCGACATTCATTTTTCTTCCAAAATTGCAAACGACCTTCAACCGGACCCAGAACCTAAGACCATGGCAGAGTGCATCAAGCGCTCGGACTGGGCCAAATGGAAGGAAGCAATTGAGGCAGAATTGTTCTCGCTTAAGAAAAGAGAGGTATTTACTGCAGTAATGCCTACTCCTCGAAACATATTCCCTGTGGGATCAAAATGGGTTTTCATACGAAAAAGGAATGAAAACAACGAGGTGGTGAGATATAAAGCGAGACTTGTAGCACAAGGGTTCACGCAGAGACCCGGCATCGATTTCGGTGAAACATATTCTCCAGTTATGAGTGGTATAACATTCCGATACTTAATATCATTGGCAGTACAGAAAGGTCTATCCATGCATCTTATGGATGTTGTGACTGCATATTTATATGGGTCACTAGATTCGGATATCTATATGAAAGTTCCTGAAGGACTAAAGATTCCGAATCAGAATCAAAATCGCAACATGCATTGTGTAAAACTTAAAAAGTCACTCTATGGCTTAAAACAGTCGGGAAGAATGTGGTACAACCGACTAAAGGAATTCCTTCTACAGAAGGGTTATTCTAACAATGATGATTGTCCCTGTGTCTTCATTAAGAAATCAACAACTGGATTTTGTATAATTTCAGTATATGTTGATGATCTCAATATCATAGGAAATCAACAAGATATTAATGAAGCACGCAATCATCTTAAGACGGAATTCGAAATGAAAGACTTGGGTAAAACCAAATTTTGCTTAGGTCTTCAACTTGAGCACCTCCCTACAGGGATACTAATACACCAGTCTGCATACATTCAGAAAATATTGGAGAAATTCAATATGGATAAATCTTATCCTTCTAAAACACATATGGTTGTTCGAGCCCTTGATATGAATAAAGATCCATTCAGACCTAGGGACGAAAATGAGGAATTATTGGGACCTGAAGTTCCATACCTCGGTGCCATTGGAGCGCTAATGTATATTGCAAATAGCACAAGGCCCGACATTGCATTTGCTGTAAATTTATTGGCTAGACATAGCGCAGCTCCAACTCAACGTCATTGGACCGGAGTTAAAAATATCTTCAGATATCTCCAAGGCACAAAAGATCTTGGTTTATTCTACAGACTGAACCAAGATAAAACCATAATTGGATATACTGATGCTGGCTATCTATCTGATCCCCACAAGGCCGGATCACGGACGGGATTTGTATTTTTACATGGTGGAACGGCTATATCATGGAAGTCATCAAAACAAACCTTAGTAGCCACATCCACAAATCATTCTGAGATAATTGCATTATATGAGGCATCACGTGAATGTGTATGGCTTCGCAGAATGATAAATCACATACAACAAGTCATGTGGTATTGGTCCCATCACGGAACCAACAATTATCTATGAGGATAATTCAGCTTGTATTGCACAAATGACTACAGGTTATATAAAGAGTAACATTACAAAGCATATCTCTCCTAAATTATTTTACCCACATGACCTACAGGAAAATGGGGAAATAGATATCTTGCAAACAAAATCATGTGACAATCTTGCAGATTTGTTCACAAAGTCTCTACCAAAAACATTATTCCAGAAATACGTTCATGGAATTGGTATGAGACGACTAAAGGATTTGCAATAACCAGGGGGAGAAAGTTCTTATTATATAACCTAATCGTAGTATTCAAAATCATGAATATTGCACTCTTTTTCCTAATGAGTTTTCTCCTATCAAGGTTTTTCCTCATGACATAGGTTTTAATGAGGCAATATAAATATAACAAGCTTTCATATATGTCATATTAAATTTTTCTCCTCATTTATCCTATAAGGTTTTAAAGGGAGGAATTTCTTATGACATATCATTATTTCTCCCTAATTACACTAATAAATCTTATTAGGGAGTTTTAACACTTAAGTTCTCCTTAATTCCTAACAAGGTTTAGGGGAGACTTCATTACACATTCTCCTCACATTTTTCCCACAGGGTTTTTCGAGGAGCGATCATACTACAAATTACAAGATATAATTGATCAAGGGGAGTGTTGTGAAACACTTTATTAGTGATTAATGATCAATTAATTAAGTTAATTATGTAATTAAGTAGAATATATTAGAATATATTAGAACCTTCAGGAGGCACCTTTTGGGGAACCGACTCTCCCGAGGCGCGTCCGTACGGACGCGACTCTCGAACGGACCCCACGAACGGGCCCGTCTTCCATATAAATATGTAATGTCTCCATCACATCAATAATACAGAATCATTATTCTCTCCATCACATCTCTCTCAACA
>JAUNZO010004360.1:0-40121 GCA_031894775.1 Chloris gayana
CGGTGCGGCGCCCGACGGGGCAAGCTCGTCGCCGGGCCGGAGCTCCGTCTTGGTGGCATCTCGCGTGAGGCATGGGCTTAGCCTTCTCTCATGAGTGGGCTCCACCTCCGTACTATTGCTGACTCACCGACGAGCGGACCCCACCCGCCAAAGAAAAATAGGAGCCAGATTTTTGGAGGTGCCACTGGAGTAGTTGACAAAAAATTTCAAGCTCCTAATTATAAGAGCAAACCCCTAGATGTCATAATAGGCACATTTTTTGAATCCTCGGATGTGGGCACATACATACATGTTGTGACATCCCTCCGGGACACCGAGGAATCGGTACAGAGGGACACTCGACGAAGCGAGTTACAACAGAAACATCATCTCATACAAGCCAGAGTATATACATCATGGTATAATACAACCAGGTTTTCGAAATACAAACATTGTACAGCGGAAGCATAATACATTAATGAAGTTTAACAATCTACGAGTCTTGCAGCGGAAACTTGAACTTTACAACAAAGATCACTAGCGTGATGTACTGAGCCCGTCGTACATCACGATACTCCTCGCTCGAGACGTCGGGATCTGTTCCCACTTGAGGGAACCACCCTCGGAACACAGCTCCTCTTCCGGACCACTACCGTGACAGTCGTGGAAGCACGACTCGGTCCTGAAAAACATAACGAACAAACCTTGAGTATTCTAATACTCAGCAAGACCGACCCGTCAACAGCACGCTAAGGCCGACGCCTAGTATGCAAAGGCTTGCTGGCTGTGGAGTTGACTCTCTTGCGAAAACAGCACTAATGGTTGATCCTTACTTTCAAGTTTTAGCTCAGAGTTAAGTTCAATAGAGAACAAGGTTTTGCAGTCTACAACTACTGCAATCAAGTTTGCAAGAAAAGATCATTTGTGACCAACAATTCTTTCATCTCTCAACCTCATCTTTCAGTTGATTACTACGATGTGACGAGCTAAACAAGCGGTACTCATTACTGCGAGGGACAGCGATTCGAATCGATTTATACCAGTCGGCAAAACCCGACTACACGACGTATACGCATCACACCGATCGTATACGACAACCTTTCCCGCTAGCACCTGACAGCAGACTAGCCATTTCCAACTCCCCGGGAGTATGGCGAAGCCACGACTTCCCTCGTGGTCGACCCATCTCCCACCCGTGAGACTATCCTCTCACTAACGACCGAAGAAAGAGAGTTGGCTACGCTACATCTCCGGGGCGGTAGGGTACATCAGCTTGTCTGGGCCCATGATACCAGCATGTAGTGCGGTACGTTCAAACTTGTTCAACTAAGCCGACAACGGTACGGTCCTTGACCGACTCGGACGGGGCTACCACCTTGCAAGACCTTACTCCGTCTTTGCCCTTTCTCCTACGGGGCCCGTCCGGTCTCAACTTCATTAACTTTACTCTCAACTTCAACTTTCTCTTATCAAAACCTCTTAGCAACAATTGAAACAGCCATTATCCTATATCTCGCGAGTAGTGTATACCACCACTCGACTTCTACCGATTCCCTATGACATGAGCTTAGCAGTTATCGAACTCTATTGAGCTACCGTACCAGTATAGCATAAACAAATGGAAACCTATCTCGTGCATCTAGGGTATCAAGCAACTCCGATAACCTAATGCACAATCACGACTCATTACCGTGATAAAAGAAGACTTTAAAAACATAGGTGGGATGCATCGGGGCTTGCCCGGATTCGCGTCGGAGTTAGTTCCTCGGTGTGCTTGGTCGACTTCGAGATTTCCGTCTTCCGCCTCGACCTCGGACGGAACCTCGATCACGCCGGGACCTAGGTCGACCAACAATACGTTGCGACTTACTGATCATGCATGCATGAATGTACATGATATGATTATGCAATGGTTTCCTTAAATATGTTCATTAGCCAATAATTACTGATTCATTAAGTTCAGTAATTAACAACTAGCAATTAACAATTAATCATGTTCGTTAATTAGTACTTAATCAGGGTCATTAATTAATAATTAATCATTAATCTTATTCATTAATTAACAATTAACCAGGTGCATTCATTAGTAATTAATCATGCTTATTAATCAACAATTAATAATGATTTCAGGACATGTGATAGCACTTAAGATAATAATTTGGAATCACATGAAATGACGGTGTTTAAGTTCAATTTTGGAAAACAAACTTAACAGAAACTTTCGTCTGCAGTATCTCTAATTTTTAAAGAAATTTATTTTTCAAAATCAATTAATGATTAGCATAAAATAATGGAGTTTCTTAATTAAAGGAAAGGGAATTAATTAAACTATGAAATTATAATTTCTCAAAATAGGTATTTGAATACATACTCAAATAGAGAATAATTTTATGAGTCTAATGAACTTTGTTTGACATTTTTCTGATTTTTGTGGAATTTTCTATGAATTTTCGAAGTTTGAATCAATCTGGAAATTGAATAAATTCAAAAAGGAACAGGGACTTACTTTGGGCCGAATCTGATCGGGCCCATGGGAGGACGGCCCATGGCACGAGCGCGGCCCACGCGAGCTCGACTCGCCTTGCCATGGCGGTTGGCAGCCGGAGTTGGCGCGGCGACTCGCCGGAGTTGGCCGGACGGTGGCCAACCGCGACGGAAACTCTCCTACGGGGCCAACTTGACATGAGGAAGCGGTTGGTGGGGTCCACTTCACCGGAAACCGGCCGGAACTACTTCAACGGCGAGATGCGGGCGGAGGAAAGGTTCGGCGGCGCCGTGTGCTCACCGTGGTTGCCCAAATGATGAACGGCTGGGCGCTCGAGCTTCACACGCTCATGACGAAGACCGGCATCGCGTTCTTGGAAGCCAGAGGTGGCCGGAGCTCGGTGCGCACCGCAAGGGCGGGGCGGCGGTGCCGGAACTAAAGGAGAACGGCGAAATTGCCGGTGGTTCCGGGGCTATTCTTCACGTGAGCTCGGGAGATGAAGTAGTGCCTTCTTGCGCACGGAGGGAACCCGGAGCTGGGCGGAACGACTCACCAAGGTGAAGAAATTTTGGAGAAATGTCCATGACCGCCGGTGGTGACCTCCGAGTAGAAAAACGCCTCGATCTCGGGTACTAGGGCACCGTGGTGTGATTGGAGGTCGTGGGGTGGTGCAGCACAGCCTTGCGGAACTGCGGGTGGGGGTAGCTCGTCGGGGAACAGCCGGAGGCGGCCTGGCGGCGGGGAACAGTAAGGGGCGGCGAGTGTTTGAGTGCGCTCGGGGAGGAAGAACAAGACTTGGGCTCGGGTTTTTATCCCCACGGAGCGGAGAGGTGAGGTGGCGGAGAAGCACTGCGTGGCCCGGCCGGGCGAGGGCACATGGCCAGGAGAGCTGCGTGGCGCCGGCGGCAAGGCGGTGCGGGGTGAGGCGGTTCGGAGGGGAAGAAAAGAAAGAGATTTGGCCACCGGCCTGTTTTGGAATTTTTGCAAAAACGTCCTTCGGTTTTTACTTAATTGAAAAGCATACTTCCAAGGCTCGAAAAATTTTGCGAAAATTCAGGGATACATTTGAGAATATTCTGGATCTTTTTCCTTTTAGGACGAAGTTCAAATTCCAAATAAATTTCGAATTAAAAATTCAAGTTGAAATTAAAAAGAGACGCTTTCATTATTGCTTGTGGACATTTTTACAAAATAAAATAATTTCGTATCAACTCCATAAATCTCTTATTGTTATGTTTAATCAACAGAAAATGTTAAACTCCAAAATTTCTTTTGTTTAATTTCTTCCTTTAAGAATTTGATTTTAACTTAGGTTAAATTCATTATTTTATGTGCATTTTTACACCAAATGAAATAGCTTTAAAAATGCAACATGATGACATGATCATGAATGACATGAGATGCACTTTTGTTTGTGAGGGTTGTTACAGCCCTCCCCCTTACAGGAATCTCGCCCGAGATTCACGATTCGAGGCGACTAAGCGATGGTACTAAAGATCTCTCGGTAATTGAATCGGAGAAACTCCTCTCGTTCCTAAGTAGCTTTCAGCTTTTGAGGAATTGCTCTGCGGAGTTTTGTAGAACCAAATGGTTCGATGTCGAGTCACTCGATTCTTGGTGTCGAGCACTCGATCGGATGTTCAGCGAGATGTCAATCCGCTATAACTGTTCCACCTTTACTCGTCGATATATGTACCGGTGGTTTAATACGCCTTTCTTTGAGATATGTGGAACACCTTACGAATTCCCGATAAGTGTGTCTGGTAACTCCTAGCGATATGCAATTGATCCACCTCTTTCTCGGCATTGGAAAGGCTCCAATGTAGCGGGAGCCGGCTCTTCTCTTATTTCGGATCGCTAGACACCTTTGGTAGGAAATGCTCGAAGATAGACTCAATCTCTACCTTCGAACACTAACTCTCGACGTCTTTTACTCGTAGAACCGATTAGTCGAGATTTAGCTTTCTTTAGGTTCTACCGAATAAGGCTTACTTGCTCCTCGACATCTTTTACTAGACTCGGTCGAGATATTATTCTCACTTCCCGTTATAACCAATCTAACGGTGTGTGACAACCATGACCGTATAGAGCTTGGAATGGTGATATTCCGGCACTCTCCTGTTAGCGGTTGTTGTATGAGAATTCCGCTAACGGTAGGCATCTTTCCAAATCTCGGTTGTTTGTCCGGATATAAGCTCGAAGCATATCTTTCGGATATTAGTTGCTTCCCTCTATTTGTCCATCCGTTGAGGGTGATACACCGAGCTGCGAATCAACCTCGTTCCCAATGACTCATGTAACTGCTTCCGAATCTGGATACAAACCGAGCTCCTTGCTCCGAGATGATGGTCTTTGGTACTCCATGTAGACAGAGAATGCGGCGATGTATAGCTCTGCGTATTTCTCGCGGTGTACCGAGTATGTACCGGTATGAAGTGAGCTGACCTTGGTCAACCTGCCCACTATGACCCACATAAAGTCGTGCTTCCGTGGAGTTAACGGTAAGCCGGTAATGAAACCCATATTAAGATCTTTCCATTTCCGTTCTAGAACACTCAGGAATTGGAGAGGTCCTACTTGCTTCAAATGATCTGCTTTTACTTGTCAACAAGTATCACACTCACTCGACATACCTTGCTATTTCTCGTTTCACTCTTGTCCACCAGAACCTTTTCTTCATATCTTGATACATTTTGATGGTTCCAGGATGAATAGTGAGTAGATGTATGTACTTCATCCAAGTATCTCCTTGCGAAGTTCCAAGTTCTTAGGTACCACTAGCCTATTCTTGAGTCGGATCACACATTTATTATCTTCTCTTCGTAAACACTTGACTTTACCCTTCTTGAGTCGTCTTTTGATGTGTTCCATACTAGCATCCTCGCTTCGAGCTGCTACCACTTCTTCGCAAATGGTAGGAATAAGAGCTAACTACTCAATATTCCATATGGAAGAACTCGAAGACTGGGTTCGCTAGTTTCCTCTTCCGAGTGCTTCGGTTAATAGCTGAGTCATGAAATTGTTGCAATGAGCTTTCCTACTCAAGGCATCAGCTATGACATTGGCTTTCCCGGAATGGTGATGGATCTCGCTCTCATAATCCTTAATTCAAACCATCTTCGTTGGCACTGTTCGGATCCGCTTGAGTGAAGATTTGTCCGGGAAAACACTTTTGCTCTCATCTACCGATCACACAAGATGTCAATTCGAGGAAAGGAATACTTGTGCTTAATGGTCACTCGCACTCACGGTTCGATAATCTGCACATAACCTCAATGTTTGATCCTTCTTCTTGACAAACAATGCTTGTCATTCTCAAGGTGATGAACTTGGGCAAATATATCTCTTATCCAAGTAATCCCTTCGAGTTGCACCTTTACTTCGCCAGCTCATTGGTGGCATCCGATACGATCTTCTCGATATGGATGCAGTCCTTGGTTAAAGTTCTCTCTTGAATTCTACTGCCCGGTCGGGTGGTAAACCTGGTAAGTCTTCCGGAGAACATCAAGGTATTCGCAACTGCAGGAATGTCTTCCAAACTTTTAGCAGTAGTTTTATAGATCACCGGAAAAATAGCTTGGGAAGACGTCAACCGAAGACAATCTCGTCCATGAAGAGGAGAGTTCGGATGAGCTGCAAAAGCATCTATATCCAGATCTGCCTTATAATACTTCAAGAATCGCATCAAATCCTTGTCCGTCTAAGACTGTAAAGGAGGTGGAGTAATCCTTACGACCCGACTTCAATGGTATCGTGATCCTTTCGGAATCTCCTCGGATGTGGTAAAGGTGACACAACCAGTCGTCATCTTATTTTTACTTGCATGATTCTGCTTTGTTGGTGCGACACCTCCTTGAGCCAAGTGTTCCAAGACAACCACCGTTATTGCATGGAGGATCAGCGGATTGGGGTGTCGAGGATAAGGGCGTATACTTGATAGGTCCGGTTGTTGAAGGAAATATGGGCCTAAGATCTTTACAAGGATAATTACACCGATGTGTTTCCAATACAATATTCTTCTTTTCGGTTGCGTATCCTAGGTTATACGCCATCCGTTCAAAAGAACATTATATTTGGATCCTCTTCTAGTTTCAAAATAGAGTTCGCATTTCCACATCGCTCATGTTTGACTTTGAGAAGCGCCCAGGCGAACCGGCACAATTCAAAGGCAAAATGGCAATTTGAAAGTACAAAACACCCATTTCCAAACTAGCTCTCAGTACACTTAGTCTAGTCAAACAGGTGGTGATTATTTCTTCAACGGAAATCACTCAAGAATTTCAGGGAAAAGATAAGTTCTGGATATAAGGGAGTGAAAGAAGGAGAATGACTTTCGGACTAGGAATAGTCATCTCGTAATACCGGAATTTTATCATCCGGAGATTTCGTCGATATGAGGAGGCTGAACGAGAAATCAAAATGGCTATTATTGGAGAGGGAAAAAGAACTTTTGGTGGCTACACGTGGTAGTTAACCGGTCATCTGCCTGGATGAGGCCTAGAGCGAGTTGAAGTGGCATCGGTGACTAGCTCCTAGATTCTTCTGCTCATACCTTCTATCCTTCTGCTCTTCCTTGGCAAGTTATTGGGCTCATCCAAGACCCAGCAGACTCATCGTGTGTCTTTATCGGATCAGCATCTAGTTGTTTAACTATTGCTCGGCGAGTTGTAAGTTGCTCATCTCAATATTCACCTATATCTATAGCTCCCCTTCGTATCGACATCTTTAATCTACCCCTTTAAATCCCTAGCTCTCATATGGTATCCTTGACAAATACACATGACCATCCCTGTATTTGATTGCCTTTGATCATCTCGTATATGAAGATCTTAAGTTTCCCATTCCATTGCCTCCGTGTGAAAGTTCCTCTTGACGTCTATTTCACTAACCTAAACTTCTTCTTGTGCCATCCTTAGGAAACTAACTCTATACTACGATACTAACTAGGTATAACCCCATCTTTTTAATATAACACTCAACATGACATGATGCATGCTCGGCAGACCAACTATACGTACTATAGTATATAAAAACTACAACGAAATAGTTAGCACTTCCCAAAACCCGAACGTCGAACAGTTAGTAAAAATCTAACTATTCTACATCCTTATAGGGCTCCGTACTCTCTCGTATTCTAAACGCACCGAACGTGTTAAGTTTTGAAAACAAGCTTGTAATGATGAACTGTTGGCTCTGAACCGCTCCGATACCAGCTGTGACATCCCCTCCGGGACACCCGGGAATCGGTACGAGAGGGACACTCGACGAAGCGAGTTACAACAGAAACATCATCTCATACAAGCCGGAGTATATACATCATGGTATAATACAACCAGGTTTTCGAAATACAAACATTGTACAGCGGAAGCATAATACATTAATGAAGTTTAACAATCTACGAGTCTTGCAGCGGAAACTTGAACTTTACAACAAAGATCACTAGCGTGATGTACCGAGCCCGTCGTACATCACGATACTCCTCGCTCAGGACGTCGAGATCTGTTCCCACTTGAGGAAACCACCCTCGGAACACGGCTCCTCTTCCGGACCACTACCGTGACGGTCGTGGAAGCACGACTCGGTCCTGAAAAACATAACGAACAAACCTTGAGTATTCTAATACTCAGCAAGACTGACCCGTCAACAGGCACGCTAAGGCCGACGCCTAGTATGCAAAGGCTTGCTGGCTGTGGAGTTGACTCTCTTGCGAAAACAGCACTAATGGTTGATCCTTACTTTCAAGTTTTAGCTCGAGGTTAAGTTCAATAGAGAACAAGGTTTTGCAGTCTACAACTACTGCAATCAAGTTTGCAAGATAAGATCATTTGTGACCAACAATTCTTTCATCTCTCAATCTCATCTTTCAGTTGATTACTACGATGTGACGAGCTAAACAAGCGGTACTCATTATCTGCGAGGGACAGCGATTCGAATCGATTTATACCAGCTGGCAAAACCCGACTACACGACGTATACGCATCACACCGATCGTATACGACAACCTTTCCCGCTAGCACCTGACAGCAGACTAGCCATTTCCAACTCCCCGGGAGTATGGCGAAGCCACGACTTCCCTCGTGGTCGACCCATCTCCCTCCCGTGAGACTATCCTCTCACTAACAGCCGATAAAAGAGAGTTGGCTACGCTACATCTCTCGGGGCGGTAGGGTACATCGACTTGTCGGGCCCATGATACCGAGCATGTAGTGCGGTACGTTCAAACTTGTTCAACTAAGCCGACAACGGTACGGTCCTTGACCGACTCGGACGGGGCTACCACCTTGCAAGACCTTACTCCGTCTTTGCCCTTTCTCCTACGGGGCCCGTCCGGTCTCAACTTCATTAACTTTACTCTCAACTTCAACTTTCTCTTATCAAAACCTCTTAGCAACAATTGAAACAGCCATTATCCTATATCTCGCGAGTAGTGTATACCACCACTCGACTTCTACCGATTCCCTATGACATGAGCTTAGCGAGTTATCGAACTCTATTGAGCTACCTGTACCAAGTATAGCATAAACAAATGGAAACCTATCTCGTGCATCTAGGGTATCAAGCAACTCCGATAACCTAATGCACAATCACGACTCATTACTCGTGATAAAAGAAGACTTTAAAAACATAGGTGGGATGCATCGGGGCTTGCCCGGATTCGCGTCGGAGTTAGTTCCTCGGTGTCTGGTCGACTTCGAGATTTCCCGTCTTCACGCCTCGACCTCGGACGGAACCTCGATCACGCCGGACCTAGGTCGACCAACAATACGTTGCGACTTACTGATCATGCATGCATGAATGTACATGATATGATTATGCAATGGTTTCCTTAAATATGTTCATTAGCCAATAATTACTGATTCATTAAGTTCAAGTAATTAACAACTAGCAATTAACAATTAATCATGTTCGTTAATTAGTACTTAATCAGGGTCATTAATTAATAATTAATCATTAATCTTATTCATTAATTAACAATTAACCAGGTGCATTCATTAGTAATTAATCATGCTTATTAATCAACAATTAATAATGATTTCAGGACATGTGATAGCACTTAAGATAATAATTTGGAATCACATGAAATGACGGTGTTTAAGTTCAATTTTGGAAAACAAACTTAACAGAAACTTTCGTCTGCAGTATCTCTAATTTTTAAAGAAATTTATTTTTCAAAATCAATTAATGATTAGCATAAAATAATGGAGTTTCTTAATTAAAGGAAAGGGAATTAATTAAACTATGAAATTATAATTTCTCAAAATAGGTATTTGAATACATACTCAAATAGAGAATAATTTTATGAGTCTAATGAACTTTGTTTGACATTTTTCTGATTTTTGTGGAATTTTCTATGAATTTTCGAAGTTTGAATCAATCTGGAAATTGAATAAATTCAAAAAGGAACAGGGGCTTACTTTGGGCCGAATCTGATCGGGCCCATGGGAGGACGGCCCATGGCACAGGCGCGGCCCACGTGAGCTCGACTCGCCTTGCCATGGCGGTTGGCAGCCGGAGTTGGCGCCGGCGACTCGCCGGAGTTGGCCGGACGGTGGCCAACTGCGACGGAAACTCTCCTACAGGGCCAACTTGACATGAGGAAGCGGTTGGTGGGGTCCACTTCACCGGAAACCGGCCGGAACTACTTCAACGGCGAGATGCGGGCGGAGGAAAGGTTCGGCGGCGCCGTGTGCTCACCGTGGTTGCCCAAATGATGAACGGCTGGGCGCTCGAGCTTCACACGCTCATGACGAAGACCGGCATCGCGTTCTTGGAAGCGCGAGGTGGCCGGAGCTCGGTGCGCACCGCAAGGGCGGGGCGGCGGTGCCGGAACTAAAGGAGAACGGCGAAATTGCCGGTGGTTCCGGGGCTATTCTTCACGTGAGCTCGGGAGATGAAGTAGTGCCTTCTTGCGCACGAGAGGGAACCCGGAGCTGGGCGGAACGACTCACCAAGGTGAAGAAATTTTGGAGAAATGTCCATGACCGCCGGTGGTGACCTCCGAGTAGAAAAACGCCTCGATCTCGGGTACTAGGGCACCGTGGTGTGATTGGAGGTCGTGGGGTGGTGCAGCACAGCCTTGCGGAACTGCGGGTGGGGGTAGCTCGTCGGGGAACAGCCGGAGGCGGCCCGGCGGCGGGGAACAGATAGGGGCGGCGGTGTTTGAGTGCGCTCGGGGAGGAAGAACAAGACTTGGGCTCGGGTTTTTATCCCCACGGAGCGGAGAGGTGAGGTGGCGGAGAAGCACTGCGTGGCCTGGCCGGGCGAGGGCACATGGCCAGGAGAGCTGCGTGGCGCCGGCGGCAAGGCGGTGCGGGGTGAGGCGGTTCGGAGGGGAAGAAAAGAAAGAGATTTGGCCACTGGCCTGTTTTGGAATTTTTGCAAAAACGTCCTTCGGTTTTTACTTAATTGAAAAGCATACTTCCAAGGCTCGAAAAATTTTGCGAAAATTCAGGGATACATTTGAGAATATTCTAGATCTTTTTCCTTTTAGGACGAAGTTCAAATTCCAAATAAATTTCGAATTAAAAATTCAAGTTGAAATTAAAAAGAGACGCTTTCATTATTGCTTGTGGACATTTTTACAAAATAAAATAATTTCGTATCAACTCCATAAATCTCTTATTGTTATGTTTAATCAACAGAAAATGTTAAACTCCAAAATTTCTTTTGTTTAATTTCCTCCTTTAAGAATTTGATTTTAACTTAGGTTAAATTCATTATTTTATGTGCATTTTTACACAAAATGAAATAGCTTTAAAAATGCAACATGATGACATGATCATGAATGACATGAGATGCACTTTTGTTTGTGAGGGTTGTTACACATGTAAGCCCGGTAAACCAGATTATTCTTAATTCTCCATTGCCGCGTCGCTTGCGTTTTGAGCTTTGTCTTGCGCGCGGCAAGTCGCGTCAGTGGCCTGCATGGATAAAGACGTCCGACAATGTTTATTGCACTCCTGGTTGTCTGACGTGTCATGTGCATCTTGACTTCAAACCAGTGTTAAGTAGCTTATTAGCGCGTTGACTTCGATCCGGACGAGAAGACAAAACTCCGTGCCTTCATGTGCCTCTTCCATATATATCGACATTTCCAAAGCTTCACCAATGTGTAAACGTTGACCGCGTATCAACACCTGTACCTCGTCCATTCGTTTGCTTCACCCCGATCAACCCGTACATATACTGCTAACAAGCTACCAAGAGAGCGCGAGAGAGATCCATGGCGCCATGGAGTGCTATGCAGTGGTTCTTTGTCCTCCTATGGTTGTTAGCAGTATCACCGGAGATTTTCACAGTAATCATCCATGGCCAGCAGCTCGATGATTCAGGTAAAGTACTACACGTATAACTTCATTAACGAGCGAGCTTTTTCCTATCTGGTTCTTAGCTTAGGCGTGTCATGCCGCCATGGCTAAGCTGAGTTCTAATCGCCATTTCCTCGATCGGTCAGGTTTCATCAGCATCGACTGCGGCATCGACGCGGACCGGACCTACTCCGACAAGTCCACCAGCGGCCTGCGCTACGTGTCCGACGCCGGCTTCACCGACGCGGGGCTCACCGCCGGCGTCGCAGCTCCCTACGACAACCCGGACATGGCCGAGCGGTACCGCACCGTCCGGTACTTCCCCGACGGCAAGCGCAGCTGCTACACGCTCCGGCCGGTCATGCCGGGCGGCAAGTACCTCGTCAGGGCCGCCTTCTACTACGGCAACTACGACGGGCTCAATAGGTCCCCCGTCTTCGACCTCCACCTCGGCGTCAACCATTGGACCACCGTGAACGTCACCGATGCCGGCGAAAGGTACATCCTCGAGGCTGTGGTCGTGTCGCCGGCCGACTTCTTTCAGGTTAGCATTTCTAATGTTTATTGATGTGCGTTCCCGATGTGTACTTTTTAAGCTTCTGTTTTCTTGCTATATAAGTTTAAAAACACATCATCAGATGAGAATCTTCAGGCATTTCCAAATTTCGACCTGTAGGAACTCTCGATCCAATCCTGCGAGACACAATTCAGTTTAGTTAGCTAGAGAGCCACTGAATTCAATTCTATTGAGACAAATCCCTGATACGTGATACAGAAGGCAGGGTTCACGATTTGATTTGTTATTGTATCACCGTCAGCTTGACTCTACTCCACGTTACACTTGACCTGGGACATAGTAAACTGAGCCTTGTCGCGCGCGCCAAGTACAAACCTCGAAAGAGTAGGTGGAATGAGTCAATAGCATAAGCTGGCTGCAGCATAAAAAATGTCTTCGGTATTGGCGTTTTAACAAAGAAACCTCAAGCGATGGTACCATATGAGCTCAGGTTATTAGAAGACAAAATGAGGAATATAGAATAGAAGAGAATTTTGAACAGCGTTCTTTATTTGTGCAATGCATGCTGGGCTGACCTGCCCCTTGAACTCTACAAAATGTTCTGATATTAGAAGCTTAGAAGGCTTGTCACAGGCACTGGGTCATTATCTTTAAAATAGTTTTGCCTCTCCAAAGATGATTCAAGCATCAATAACTACGCGGGAAAACTATCTGGTTCCACAGAGATTCAGTACAGTTTCTGGATAATAAATTCAACATGTGCCCTAAATTATCTTAACAAACATGCGGATGTTCATTTCAAAAAATATATAATAAATTGTATGTATAGGTGTGCCTGGTGAACACGGGGCTTGGTACACCATTCATCTCTGGACTTGACCTGAGGCCGCTCAGGTGGACCATGTACCCGGAGGCCACGGTAAACCAGTCGCTGCTGCTACTCAGCCTTTCCCGGCCATCAGCCACATTCAGTTTCAACCGATACCAATTCTGGCCAGCAGCTTACTCACTGTTCAGGTGAGCCTGATTTCCAGCCTTTATGCAGAGAAGCTTCATTTGTACAAAAGAACATTCAGCTATTAGTTTCTGTACCGTCTCACATCTTGGTTTATTAAAAATAACAGGTACCCCTTTGATCCGTATGACCGCCTATGGCAAAGGTATGGCGCCGTTCCTGCATGGACCAACATAACCACCTCAGCCACCGTTGACACCTCAAGTGTCAGCAGCTTCGACAAGCCAACGGATATACTGCGGAGTGCTGCTACTCCAGTGAATGGAACCCGTATCGACTTCACATGGAGCTCGGATTCCTTTGTAAACAATGATAATGCAACATACCTCCTGTTGCTGTACTTTGCAGAGTTACAGAGACTACCGAGCAACGCATTGAGGCAGTTCGATATTCTTGTTGACAGTGCTGCATGGAACGGCAGTCAGCGCTTCACACCAATGTACCTCTCCGCAGAGGTTGTGAAAAGAATGGTGCAGGGTTCAGGGCAACACACTGTCTCGCTTACTGCCACACCGGATGCTACTCTTCCACCCATCCTAAATGCACTCGAGATATATTCAGTAAAACCAATGACTCAGGTTGCGACGAATGATGTGGATGGTATCCTTCTAACATCTTATTGTTCAAAGTTCTGTAGTTACTAGCATATTTCTGAGGGATGGACACATTCTGATTGCAAACAAATAGGGTGAAGAATTCCTTGCATTGACCTGTGTATTTGATAGGTTTTAATCTCACCAAGAATTAAAATAGCTCTATTATGAATGATAACTAGCCTCAAAATCCTCCAGCATGACTTCAGAGTTATCTTGTGGACTTTTCATATGCAGCTAAGGCAATGATGAAAATTCGGGCGAAGTATACACTGAAGAAAAACTGGATGGGTGATCCTTGTGTGCCAAAAGAATTTGCCTGGGATGGCCTGAACTGTAGTTATCCTTCATCTGGCCCAACATCACTAACATCCCTGTAAGTACTATACTTAGAAGCATTCCATAAGAATTGCAGAAAGCATTATAGGCTAAACATGAATGATTGAATTGAAAAACTAACTAAATGCAATGTATGTTCTCCATTCCGTAGTTTAATCTACATTGGTTGTGCTGCAGGTACTTATCGTCTAGTGGATTGTCTGGAGTAATTGATAATTCTTTTGGTGATCTAAAGTCCCTGCAACATTTGTATGTGCCCAGTATCATCGCTCTGAATTCTATATTTTGGATCTTATAACCGCTCAAGGTTCTGACCTTCATGGTTCCATGCCTTGAATATTCAGAAAATAATCCTGCTCACCTAAACTTGAACTAACAATTAATTGCATATGTAATTTTTATTCATTAACCCATTATTTCTGCATTAGCACTTTCATGAGTTTTGCAATTCCAGGGACTTGTCCAGTAACAGCTTATCTGGCCCGATTCCTGATTTTCTAGCGGATATGCCATCACTCCGATTCCTGTAAGTATTTCAACTTACAAGAAGACACTTTTTTCATAAAAATAAAGGAGTTTCATCAATATATTAAATATTTACTTGGTTTCTGCAGTGATTTGTCAAACAACAAACTTAGTGGACTGGTTCCTGCAGATCTACTAGAAAAGAATCGAAAAGGATCCCTTGTGCTAAGGTTTACAGCATGTAGCTACCTTCTGATTCTAGAGTGCACTTAATCCAACGATGTTTTTTCTAGAATCCTACAAACACAATTGCTGATCAGAATTCTACAACTTCAAACTAGTACATCGCCAAGTTTATTTTTCTCTGAATGTTATTGTTTAAGATTGTGTTCCTCCCTACTAGGATTGAGAACAATGCAAATCTTTGTGGCAATGGTGCTTCTACATGCGAGTCAGGGAACAAGAAAAGCAATAAAACACTTGTTATTGCAACAGTTATTCCAATAACAGTGGGAACTCTACTTTTTGTGGCAGCATTTCTTATCCTTTGTAACAGAAGAAAAAGACGAGGTAACATTTTATCAAGAAGACCATTAAACTCAATAGCTTGTTCATACAACTCCTGGTTTAATTACAGATAAATGGATGGCAAACACCTCAAACCTGAATAGCCCTCGAGACACGTCAAATATACTGGAGAACAGACGGTTCACCTACAAAGAGTTAAAGCTCATGACATCTAACTTCAGAGAAGAAATAGGGCGAGGAGGCTTTGGTGGTGTGTTCCTTGGCTATCTGGAGAATGGAAATCCAGTTGCTGTCAAGATACGTTCGAAAGCATCCTCCCAAGGGGATAAAGAGTTTTTAGCTGAGGTAGGCTGAGGAGCTTTTTTCCTCTTCTTATGCATATGAAACTCAAACAAATGCTTTAGTCATTCCTACATATTGCAGGTTCAACACTTGAGTAGAGTTCATCATAGAAACTTGGTTTCTTTGATCGGATTTTGCAAGGACAAGAAACATCTGGCCCTTGTATATGACTACATGCATGGAGGAAACCTAGAGGAGCGTCTAAGAGGTAAAACCTAGCTAGTCGAATAAGTTCTTCTGCTAATTGCTGAGTTTAATTATTTAACTATTAATGATTCAAACTTGTTCAGAAAAGAAAGTGATCTTTTTCCGGTTACTGGGATGTTTGGTTGTTATAAAAAAAACATTGAGTTAGGGATCGCCATGGCAGGTGCCGCGTGAGGGCGTTGCTGGTCGTGTGGTTGTGTTGATGTATACACAGGCGTGAATGTAACCTTTGCAGATTGTGGGGTGTGTGGGTTTTGTAACCTAAACCTCTTCTTCTATTTATGAAATGATACGCAGCTCTCCTGCGTGTTCAAGAAAAAAATAAAAAAACATTGAATAAATTAATAAGTGATAGCCCACATTTATCATCCATGATTTGTTGATTTAGATTATCACTCAACTGTTAATCAGGTGCTCATGTATCATTTATAAAGTAATATATTCTATCAATAACTTCAGTTCTTCTGACAAGGGATGTTTTTGAAATGACAAATAAGACATTATATTAATTATGGACAAATTTCATGAGATAATAATGCAACTTTTATACCTTATCCCATACCTTGCAATAACTACTTTTTTGTGATCATCCATCACAGGGGAGGCTGCTGCTGCTACACCCCTCACTTGGCATCAACGTCTCAAGATTGCTCTTGACTCTGCCCATGGTCTGTAAAATCGAACATATCTGAAACCACATTGTAGTTGTAAGACATACACCAATTCGTCATGTATCACATTTTATAGAAATTGCATGCATCTATTAATTATGTACCTATAGCAATTAACATGTAAAAAAACACGGCCACAACCAAGTTTGGACAGCTTATATACTAATTCATCTGATAGCAATGCCAAACTAGACAAGTTACTAGATCCATTGCTGTCATTGCAGGATTGGAGTATTTACATAAATCATGCCAGCCACCACTGATCCACAGGGACGTGAAAACAAGGAATATTCTGCTGTCTGCTGATCTTGAGGCGAAGATAGCTGACTTTGGGCTCATGAAAGCGTTTGCGAATGAATCCATGAGCCACGTCACCACTATGCCAGCAGGTACCCTGGGGTATCTTGACCCTGAATACTACCATACATCCCAGCTCAGTGAGAAGAGTGATGTATACAGCTTTGGAGTTGTGCTGCTGGAGCTTATCACAGGCCAGTCACCAGCAGTCCCCATAAGTAACACAGAGAGCATTCATGTCGCACTATGGGTGCGCCAAAAGCTTACGGAGGGTGACATTATGAGCATTGCTGACCCGAGGATGGGAGGGGAGTATGATGTGAACTCTGTGTGGAAAGTTGCAGAGTTGGCCCTGCAGTGTAAAGAAGAGCCATCAAGGAAACGACCAACGATGACTGATGTTGTGTTGGAGCTGAAGGAGTGCTTGGAGCTGGAGGTGTTGCACGCAATGAGCTATTGTAGCTCAGCTCCAAGTAGTGCAAACAATATCAGTAAAACAGGTATGGATATAGATGGAACAAAAGCAAGTGATTGTCCAAGACAGCAAGCCATGCTTGAGTTAAAACAAGTAGGCATTGCATCATCAACAGAAGTAGGTCCCACACCAAGATGAGATCAACCATTAAATTTTGTAAATTTTATACATTCTGTAGTTGAAACTATAAGACTATATATATGAATATTGTGATTGTGCGCTTCAAAACTAAGACAAACGGAAGATACATTTTCCTTGTGGAGCTAGGCAAGTAGAAGTATAGATAAATTCAATCAATAATCAGTCAGAGTAAAGCATATTATTTTGGACCAGACAGAAGAATCAAAGGAAATGAATCAATCAATGGTCCTGCTTGCCATAAATTTCAGGTGTATCATCTGAGTTCTCAGTGACTAAGTATATATGTATTGAACTAACTACTAAGTCAGGAAACGAAAACACTCAAATGCCTTGTCACATCTTCAAAATCATAAAAGAAGATATATGACCCTTCAACAAGAAAAAGGGAATGTGTATTCCTCATCCAAGACAAATAAGTATATATGACCCTTCAACAAGAAATAAGTAACAAAGCAACAGTATTGTAAAGGGTAGTGCACTACACAAAATAGAGTACATTGAATTGTTACCAAACAGGCAAACACACAGTTTGTAAATTATATATTTGCCATACCTCCTTGGAACCACGTCGTAGTGTATACTGCAGAGTGTATTCTAGGGTAGTGTCATTTTAGAAAAGACTCATAATCTGCTAACAAAAAAATAACACAACAAAGAACTTTTGATGATGCTATGAGAATATGCACCGAAAGAAGAACCAGTTTGTCAGAAATGATTGTTAAAGTATTAGATTAGTTAGTGTTTCCCTAAAAGAAAAATGGAATGTGTATTCCACATCCAAGAGCTCATAGTGCAATAAATTGAAATTCAGAAGTCTGTTAATCCTGGAAATATGCTATTCTCAACTACCTACATGGAAAGCACACATTTAACACAAAAACATTATTGTTCAGGCGAAAGGGGATTACATTGATACCATTCTGGCAACTCAATAGGCGGCTTTTTTTATGACTCGTCCGATATAAAAGAATGCTTGTGATACGGCATAGCACAGCATAAGTGATTGGCATCATAGCGAATCTCTGCGTTCCTACTGTGGACAATTGTTTGGTCCATCACGGCCGCAAAACAAGATACAGCTGATGAATGCTAAATCCAACAATTAGTGGAAGTATTTTATATTACAATAAATGAAATCGAGAGTCAATCCCTTTTTTCCTAAAAGAAAGGTAAAACAGAAAAGAAATAACGAAATTAATCTGGCTCGTTCCGCTCCGAACAGATCCATAAAGATCGAAATGCTGATACCTCAAGCAATATATTATAGTCTGCATAATCGGGGACCCGCCGGGGAGGTCTCCAACTAGGATCACTCATTCCATTTTGAACGCAGGGAACTCACCGGCGGCGGAGGAGGCCAAAAACGGACGGCGGCGGCGGAGGCGGCACGAGAAGCTCATGCCTCGTGGAACGGCAGCCGGTGCAAGAAAGTTTCACGCGGAGAGCCCACACGACACTGCAATCTGCATTGACCCATTCAGGCCCAGTAGTCTTAACACTAGTCTCTTTGGGCTTGTTGCTTGCGCGGCCCAACTTCTGCGTTTAGTTTGCTTCCCGCCTAATTTTCGTGGCAAGCAACATTGCCGCTTGCCGGAGCAAGGAGTCAAGGACGACGGTGATGATCGACGGGCGAGCGCATGTTGAAAAATGATCCGCAGCCGTTGATCTTTGCGAGGCTTTAGGTAATAAACCTGTGACAGTCTGCCAATCTCCTGCCCTGAAACCTGAATAGTGAAGAGGTCATTATACTAGTAGGCATTGCCCTGACATGATCATGGACAAGAACAACCCGGGGATATAACCCAAACCTGAATTTAGCTCTATATTGCTAAATTATTTAAATCGAATAGTCCAGGTTTTTTCTCTAGATACGATGCTATCTATGACATTGACGTTTGCTTTTTAGCATCAGACAATACAGCTGCCAGTTGGCATAATACTACCTTGATCAATAATATTGGTCATGACGTGGTAGAATGAGATAATACAAATAAAGGCCTTCACATAATACCCACAGTCAATGTTGGTTACTATTATATATATAAGGAACAATTAAATTATAGTAAGTCCTGCATTGTTGTCAAGGAGTAGGTAGCATTTATCTGTTCTTCACTTCATCATGTAAGCTTTCAGTTTATTTTATGTACCTTAGTCAAGTCGGTTCGTATAGATGAAATCATGGAGTTGGGTTGCTATCGAAGAGAATTCTATCATATAATCTGGGCTCTTGCACTTCGTGCAATCACTTCGTGCAAGATTGTTTATGAGAAGTAAGAGGAACTGTTCACTTTCCCATCAATTTAACTTTTGGGTTAGTTAGTACATACTAGTAGTAGCTAGGTCATTACGATAATTACGACATCCAATTTTCATGTCTGTTTTGTGGGCGACTGGGTAGGCAGTCACGTGAGGAGCGAAGTGTTGAAGAGTACATAATAAGAATTGCCATCATTTTAGCTTTTGGACGAGCAGTTGATCGATGCATACTAACTCAAGAATTATAATAGATGATTGTGTATAGAAACAATTTAGACCATGTTAACCGTGGTGATTGTAATCCATAGAAAGAAAGTTTTGAATACATTAGTCATACCAGGAAACACCTGAAACTTGCCGTCGCTTACTATCTTGCGCGCGTTGGAAGTCGTTCGAGTAGCGGCTTCGACCTAGTAATTGTTAATTATATTGCATTCTGGGTTGCCTGATGACGTTTTGTTTGCATTGAATTCGTTAGTTTTGAATAAGTGGACAATATATAAGCTTACTAGCTTCCAAAATACTTGACCATTCCATGGACCATTTCCAACCCCGTTGTGATATTGTTGGAGCTTGACCAGGTATAGGCACATATGTACCTCGTACATTCGTTTGCGTGGCTTCATTTTATCGATCCATCGTACCAGCTCGTACATATAGCCATTTATATTAGAATCCGTACATGAGAGAGAGAGAGAGAGAGAGAGAGAGAGAGAGAGAGAGAGAGAGAGAGAGAGAGAGAGAGAGAATATGATGATGTCCACTGCTATGCCGTTCTTAGCCGTCTTATGGTTAGCAGCAACATCGAAGCTGATCACTATCATCCATGGCGAGCCTGATTCTCCAGGTAATACGTAGCTTAAGCTTCTTCTACATATGAACTCTAACCAAGGGCTCTGCATGCGCTGATCGCGTCTCCATCTCCATGGCTGCTGCCAGGTTTCATCAGCATCGACTGCGGCATCGCCGCGGACGCAGCCTACCCCGACCAGAGCACCCGTGGCCTCCTCCTCGTCCCCGACACCAATTACACGGACGCAGGGCACAACGCCGGCGTCAGGCCGCCGTACGACAACCCGAACCGGCCGGACCTGTACCGAACCCTCCGGTACTTCCCCGGCGGCGTGCGGAGCTGCTACACGCTCCGGCCCGTCGTGCCGGGCGGCAAATACCTCGTCAGGGCCAAATTCTACTACGGAAACTACGACGGGCAGAACAAACTGCCCGTCTTTGACATCCACATCGGCGTCAACCGCTGGACCACCGTGAACATCACCTCCCTCGACGGCAGGCATGCTATCGAGGCGATAACAGTCTCGCAGGCGGACTTTTTGCAGGTTAGTAGATATGCTGCGATGTCTGTCACTATCTTCAGAGTTTGCTGGGCTTGAACTAGTGGCACACTGTAATTAAAAAAAAGGTTTTATACCCCACGAATAGGCTAGTTACACTTGGACTGTACTTCCGTTACTATCTACACAAGGACAAATGATAATATAATCACAATCTTTTAACAAACTCCCTGCAAATAAGCTTCATCCAGGTCGCAGTTTGAACGCTGTGTTGAGAATCAGTTGCCTATTAGCAATAAACTATCTTCACTGAGAGATGTTGAAGCTAGATAAGCTACATAAGCAATTTTGATAGATAAGTTGAATCATAAGCAATAAGCTTTACTAAACACACCCTTAGTACGAATATATGCAGTTGTATAGTATGTGATAACTCATAACAGTTTTATTGGATGCAAAAAGTCCGGCGCACCCCGGTTTGTCAAGCCAAATCAGCTCGAGGATCCTGTCAAAAGGGCTACTGACCTAAGGATGATAAAAGAAGAAACCAAAAAATAAAAGCCGTGTCCCATATTTAAAAAGCCAGGGCATCTTTAGCCTGGCGCTCTCAGGCTCTTGATTTCGAGCGCCTGGGCTGAGATCAATGCCTGGCTCAGGCAGCAATGGCCAGGCTTTAAACCAAACACGCTCCAAGATCCTGGCTGTATATGTTGTTGTACTCAATAAAAATATATATACGATGTCATAATCACTTCACAGTAATTCGCTTGTGGATGTACAGATTTGCTTGGTGAATACAGGGTCGGGTATACCATTCATTTCTGGGCTAGAACTGAGGCCGCTGGAGGCGACCATGTACCCGGAGGCCACGGCCGACAAGTCTCTGCTCCTTCTCAGGCTTGCCCGGCCATCATTAACTGATTTCAATATCAACCGATATCATTTCTGGACAACTGGTTTCTTCAGGTGAGTGATCGGTTGGACGACCAGATTACAATATCAACCCATATCATTTCTAGACTACTGGTCTCTGGCAAAGAAGCTTCGTTTGTAACCAACATGGATTCCCTCACATCACTTTGGTTTCTTAAAAACAATAGGTACCCTGTTGATCTGTATGACCGCTCCTGGCAAAGATATAAAGATCCTGCATGGACCAACATAACTACCACAGCCACTGTAGATGTCACAAATTCCAGCAACTTTGACAGGCCAAACAAGATACTGCAGAGCGCTGCCACTCCGAAGAACAGAACCCAGATGGACTTCACATGGAGCCCAGATCCCGACCTGAATGAAGACAACACAACCTACCTTTTGTTGCTCTACTTCGCTGAGTTACAGAGATTGCCAAGTGATGCTGTGAGGCAATTTGATATCCTTGTTGACAAGGCTACATGGCATGGCAGCCAAAGCTACACCCCAAAGTACCTCTCTGCAGAGGTTGTGAAAACGACGGTGCAGGGGTCAAGCCAGCATGCTGTCTCAATTATTGCCACACCGGATGCCACTCTTCCACCCATCCTGAATGCATTTGAGATATATTCAGTAAAGCCAATGACTGAGCTTGCAACAAATGATGTCGACGGTATCTGCTACACCCTTTCACTTTGCCACGGCTCTGTCAATCACTTGCCTCCATGAAAATTATGTTGCTCTCGTAGTGCTGGATGAATTTTGGTTGCAAGCAAATAAAATCCAGAGAATTCCTTGAGTTGACCTGTGTATTAGATTATTAGTCAAAGATATGAATTAGTCAAAGTTAGTCTTAGAATTTACATGCTCAAATTTGACTGATAATTGATCTCAATTTCACAAAGCATAACTTCAGAGTTTTGTTTTCCCCTGTGAATAGCCAAGGCCATGATGACAATTCGCGGAAGATATGAATATAAAAAATGGATGGGTGATCCTTGTGCACCAAAATCATTTGCTTGGGATGGCCTGAACTGTAGTTATCCTTCATCAGGTCCTGCATCAGTAACAGCCCTGTACGTAGCACACTTTCTAAAAGCATTATTACTAGACTAACTTGAATACTTAATAAAAAAATAATTAAATCCAATGCCAAATTTTTATTGTTCCCTCTTAAAAATTTATTGTTGGATGTGCATGTGCTACAGGCTCTTATCATCTAGCGGGCTTGCTGGTGAAGTTGATGCTTCTTTTGGCGATCTGAAATATCTAAAATACTTGTAAGCACCAAATATAACCGAACACATGTTTTGAATTCTAAATTATGAATGTCTTACCCACTAAACTCTCTCTGACGGCCTGACCTACCTTCAACTTGAAATATTCAGATAAAAGATCTGCTTAAAGAAATTTAAATACCAATGGGTATTGATCCTGTTTTTCACTGAAAGCATAATTCACTTGCTGAGATTACCAATTTACATAACAGTTCCTTCTAAGGAGATTAGGCCACCTTCCTTCCAAGATCTAGGTTTTGCAAATCGTGCTGTTTGCTATTTTGGATCCTATTACCAACAGAAACTCAAATTAACAACTAATATATGACTTCTACATATCAGCTCCCCTTGTCTACTTTAGTATTTTTCATGAAACCTGTAATTCCAGGGATTTGTCCAACAACAGCATATTTGGTCCGATTCCTGATTTTCTGGCACAAATGCCATCACTCAAAGTACTGTAAGTATTTCTGCTTATCTGGCATCACTTTATGCTAAAATAATTAAATCAATATATCAAACATCCGTTGTGTTCCTGCAGTGATTTGTCAAGCAACAATCTCAGTGGATTGGTTCCTGCTGCTCTACTAGAAAAGAGTCATAACAGATCTCTTGTGCTCAGGTTTGCAATATTCAGCGACCTTATGGTTCAATAGTTCATTTAATCCAAAGGAAGCTCGTTTGAGAAGTATTATGCAAAAGCAGTTGTTGATCAGTGGTCAGTAATTAAATGCACTTGAATCAAACAAGTGCATTTCAGTTTTCTTCAAAAATTAATGAACTCAGATTTGTGTTGCTCCAATGACAGGATTGATAACAACCCAAATCTATGTATTAATGGTACTTCCATGTGCAAGTCAGCGAAAAAGAAAAGCAGCAAAACACTTGTCATCTCAATAGTTGTTCCAGTAGTAGTAGCAACTCTACTGTTTCTGGCAGCGTTTATTATCTTTGGTCCTATGAGGAACAAACGAGGTAAAATTTCACCCAGGAAACCAAGAAATATGCATCCAGTTATAACTGTTTATACAGTATCTGGTTTGAATACAGATATATGGATGGCAAACAACTCAAGGCTCTATAGCCCTCGAGACAGGTCAAACATATTTGAGAATAGGCAGTTCACCTACAAAGACTTGAAGGTCATAACAGCCAACTTCAGAGAAGAAATAGGACGAGGAGGATTTGGTGGTGTATTCCTTGGCTACTTGGAAAATGGAAGTCCAGTAGCTGTCAAAATGCATTCCAAAACATCCTCCCAAGGGGATAAAGAATTTTTAGCCGAGGTAGGCTGAGCAGTTGCTTTTCATCTTTATGCAAATTTGAAACTGTAACAAACAACAGTATCTTATTAGTTCTTACATATTGCAGGCACAACACTTGGGTAGAATTCATCACAGAAACCTTGTTTCCTTGATTGGATATTGCAAGGACAAGAAACATCTGGCCCTTGTATATGAATACATGCATGGAGGAAACCTAGAGGACTGTCTAAGAGGTAAGCTCTCCTTCCTTTCCTCGGAAAGGGAAAAGGACTAACCTCACTTCCATGTGAACAGTTATTTTGATGTATCCACTCGCTTATAACTGAGCTCAATAATAGCCAAATTGTACGAAACTAAACATGTGATGTTTCTTTATTTTCTTTTTGTTCTCCTGCTCTTTCCTTATCCAGTTATAACCATCGTCTTTTGTAATCATCAATATATTACAGGGGAGTCCACTACTGCTATGCCTCTCACTTGGCTCCAACGTCTCAAGATTGCTCTCGACTCTTCTCATGGTTTGTAAAACCATACATACTCAAACTGTAATGTAGTAGAAATGTATCTCGTACCATGGTTTGCAGAACTTTCATACACTTACTTTCTGCTCAAAAAAGGGAAAGACCTAGTGCTGGAAGCTCCCACACAAGGAGGGAGTCTGGGGAAGGATTATATGACGCAAGTCTTATCCCTACAATAAATTGTAGAGAGGCTGCGTCAAACCCCAAGACCTCTTGCCAGAAGTGGAGTGACTTAACCACTGCATCAGGCTTGTCCTTTATGCACTTACTTTCTGCTCATGCAAACTAAAACTAATTTTGAGGGGGGGGCGCTAAACTCGTTACAATGCTTGACCAGCTTATCTTAATGCTAAACCAACTGGATGTAATTTACTGGCTCCTTGATTTGGTTGCAGGACTAGAATATCTACATAAATCATGCCAACCGCCACTAATCCATAGGGACATCAAAACCCGGAATATTTTGCTATCTACTGAACTTGAGGCCAAGATAGCTGACTTTGGGCTGATGAAAGCATTTGCCAATAAATTTATGAGTCATGTCACCACTATGCCGGCAGGTACCTTGGGTTATCTTGATCCTGAATACTACCATACATCCCAGCTCAGTGAAAAGAGCGATGTATATAGCTTTGGAGTTGTTCTACTAGAGCTAATCACCGGCCAATCACCGGCTGTCCCTGTAAGTGACACCGAGAGCATCCACATTGCACAGTGGGTGCGCCAGAAACTCTCGGAGGGTGACATTGCTAGTATTGCTGACCCACGGATGGAAGGGGAATACGATGTCAACACTGTTTGGAAGGTTGCAGAGTTGGCATTGCAGTGCAAGGAGGAGCCATCACGGAAAAGACCAACAATGACTGATGTTGTGATGGAGCTGAAAGAGTGTTTGGAGCTGGAGACATCTCATGTGACGAGCTACTGTAACTCATCAGTGCAGAGCAGTGCAAACAAATTTAGTATAACAAGCGTTGGTTTTCATACTGCAGATCAAGCTACTGATTATCCTAGACAGCATACCCAGATTGGTTTGGAGCATATAAGCATGGCATCAACAACAAGTGTTGGTCCCACACCACGTTGAGACCCACAGTATACGAGCTTTTAGGTTTGTATATATCTATTATATGCTTCTTGAATTTGAGCTATTAAATAAGAAACTAATTTCTGGATCTGTAGACTATATTTAAACGTTGTATTTATGAGCTCCAAAATTGAGAGAAATGGAGCTTCCATCTTCCAACTAGAGATGGAAGAGTACAAATTAGCAAATTCAGTAAACCATATTTTTCTAGCGGAGACTTCGGTATTAATTGGTCAGTTTCTTATTCCTTCTTTCGGCGGGAAAGAAAAGAAATAGCAGAACCGAGAAACCAGCAGCTCAGTTCTGACTCATCGCCGTGCTATACATATCCATCGGGTTCCAAATGCTGATGCAAAGCAAACACCTCAGATATTGACTAGCCTGCCTAATCAGTGAGATCGTTGTTATGTTCTAGCGCGCAAGACCAAATCGCCAAAATCAGCGAAACAGCTTTTGGGTTTCCCGGTAAATGCAAAGGCGCGAGATATTTGAACAGGGAGAGCAGTATAGTGTAGCTCACCGGCGGCGGCAGATCCCTGAAACTGGTGCGCGGGTGCGTACGAGCTCGGGCCGTCGGGCGGGGAATGACAACTGGCGGCGGGATGGGGAAGGAGACGGCGGCGGCTGCCGGCAACGTGGGGGGGCCACAGTAAATGTTGGTGGTCGGGCTGGAAAGGCCTCGTTTAGCTAGGCCTGGTATTTTAGGCTGTCTCCGACGGCCCAGCTAGGGGTGTCAAGCAGAATCTTTAATATAAGTATATAACTAACAGCCGGTTAAAAATCCCCCGACCGACGGGCAAATTTTTTAACTAGCTGTTAGTTTATTAAATGATTTTTAAAATTCATTATTAATAAAAAAATTCATGTAAAACACCTAAAACAGGCCTCCAACAAACAATCCATATTAAAATCTATTTTAGGGTTGTCTAAAAAAATTCTATTTTAGAGATTTTTTCTTAATAACAGAATTTTAATAATTTAATATAAAGAATAGGTCGATTTGAAATTTTACAAAACTAGCAGACAGATCGCCTATCCAACTGATGGCAAGGGAGGACGAGCGGTAGCTCGTGTGGCCTGCAGCCGCTGGCGGCAACGCGGCCACCCGGGTTCGATCCGTGGGATCGCACTCGGGCCTCACCGGAGCATGTCCCCTGAATATATTTTCAGGTTGTGTATGCCTGTTCGCCTCTCGACGCGTGGAGCCACGGAAGGAGCACGACGTCCTCGTCGTACATCGAAAGGAATTTCGGTAATCTCTACAAGGACGCGGTATTTCGTACTGTGTGTAGTTGTAGGTCCGTACGTGTACGTAGGGTGTTTTGGCGTGAGTTGTGGTGTGAGTGCGTGAGTGTGTACGTGTACGAACAGATACTACAGCTGTATCGAGTATAGATGAGAGGCTCAAAAAAAAAAAAAAACTGATGGTAAGGAAAAATGGGCCGACCAACGGGCCACAAGGATATATGTTCCCTTAGTGGGCAGCTTGCTACAGTAGCTTTTTTTCTTTTTTCAAAATTTTCTGCCTTATGAGTTAAGCCTATTGATGCCTTAACTGAAAATATTTCTAGATATCTAAATATCATGCTGTGGTGGTAAACAACATGCTGATGCAACCATTGTAGTATAGAAAAGCCCAAAAGACGTTAGTAAATTTAAACTAACAATTTGTAAATTAGATTAGTTGTTAATGACTAATTGAATTTTTAGACTATCTTAAACTTTGATAAAAATTAATAAAAAAGTCTTAAATTCATTTTATCCTTATTGGTACTAATATAATTTTTCCTTAGGTCTAGGTTCTATTTCCAAATTTTGATTTATTTAAATTTAATTCAAATTGAAAATATAAATGACTATAATTTAAATTCTAGCTCCTTAACATACAACATTCTGTTCTGTTGGGTGACTCTTTATTTGGGTACCCAGACCTTAGTTTTCATATCGCAATTATATAATTTATATAAAGCAAATTTTGCTCGAGGGCACTCTAAAAGTGTGGCATTTGCTGAAAGACATCAATTTTTCTTTAATTTGCTGGTGGACACTACAACTTTGGGGATATTTGCTGTGGCAAACTTCTGTAATATCAAGTAATTATTTAAATATTTTTATCTCCTACTCGAAATACATTAAAAGTTGAAACTTTGCACGGTGATATAGTGTTGCATTGGCTATCCATGTGTATTTTTAAAAGATATTTTTCGATTATTCATATAGTGAGATTTATAAAACAAACATTTTACCCAATGAAAAGGTATTTAAATAATTGGGGAAAGTTCTTTCAAATAAACACATGGATAGCCAATGCAACAGTATATCATTGTGCAAAGTTTTAACTTTTAATGTATTTCAAGTAACAAAATAAAAATATTAAAATAATTACTTGATATTACAGAAGTGTGCCATAGCAAATGTCCATAAAGTTGCAGTGTCCACCAGCAAATTAAAGAAAAATCTATTTCTTTCAGCAAATACCACAGTCCTAGTGTCTTGGAGCAAATTTTACCTTTATATAATCATGTAACAATTAATTTGGCTCGGAAGTTATTGAATCTGTAGAAATTTGAAGCTTCAAGTTACAAGTACTTAGGCCATTCTGAGTGCAATCTCTCATTGCGTAATTTCCAAGAGTGACACGTCACTATAGAGTATTGAGTTGACGAATGAATGTAAGACTCTCAATGCAAAGTTTCATTTTACGGTTTTATAAATGTCTCCTGAAGTTGACCAATAAGAAGAGATGAATGTGTGAAGATGAAAGACAACTTCTCTCTCTTCATAAATTTTATATCACATCATCATTTTTGCTTAGGTGTCATGGCATTAACCGAGAATGAAAGTCATTTGAGAATGGCCTCAACCAGGAGTTGCTGAAACTGTGGCAAAACTAAACATGCAGACTCGTACAGTCGTAGTTAACCACAACTTTTTTGAGCTTTGCGACGGGGAAGTGAAGGCTGGGTAATAAAAAGAAGTAAAGCATACTACATCAATTTTATTCATGATGGTTACGCACCTTATTTATTGTTTTCCTTCTATAGCGGACTGGGAGGAAGAGCAAGGTAGCGGACACTCGAAGTACGCAAATACATGGACTGTTGCTATCTTTTTATTCATTCATCCGTAGACACTGATCAGCTGGTTGCTGAAGTTTGGCACGCCGTAGCGAAGACGTCCATCCCGTCGGACTAGTTCTCTCGATAGCAGCAACCGTTTCTGCAGCAATTTGGGTCAAATGTGCAGAAGGGCTTCGCGGGGCAGCAATTGCAGATGGCGTCCGTGTTCTCGGCGAGCACTGGAGATCACAACACACGCGTGACGGCGTGAACAAAAGAAAAAAAACATTGGTCACTTATCAATTCTTCTTTGCATGTTTGTATCTTCTTGAATATTGTAGAACAACATATTAATTGTATATCGCATGGCTATTTGGTACTATTTTGTAGTAACTAAAGCACTTACCTTCATTCGGAAATTATAAATCGATGCCATTCTCGATACATGAGCCCTTTTTTTCAAAGTGGAAAAAAATTGTGATGTCCACAACTCAATCGGAACGACACCAATTCGGGAATGTTGGGAGTAATTAGAGGGAGCAAAAGCGTGTACAGAAGCTTACCTTGTGAGTGGAAGGACGCCATGAAGATCACCACGGCCATGGCCCACATAACGAGCACAAGGATCGCCCTCTTCCCTGCCATATCGCCTCGACTGCTACTCTTCGGAGCAGATGCTACTCTCCCACATGGACATCAGGTAAGAGAATGCACATTCATATATAGGGCAGCAATGAAGGTATATGCTTTACGTATGATGCTTGATTATTACTGTGAAACTGACTTGTTCATCTTTGGCAGATTCATCCAAATTCCAGCCACAAGCTTCCTTGATAGCTCCACTACAAGCAGCCAGACTACCTTGGCAGATCCATCCACGACGGCCAGACATCCTTGATGGATCCAATGGCATCCATGGTCTCAATTCGTCGGTTTTGCTATCCAGCCGGCCACATGCATGGGCAAACAAAAGTGGACACCTTTTACCATGGGTAAAAAAAATGTAATTCACAAAAAAGATCACATGCTCCGTGCACGATAACAAATAATATAAAATGTTATTCAAAAAGCGTCTCGAGTTTTCTAACAGGATGTTGCAAAAAATTTATCCCGTGTGTGGTCAACTTTCTATCTTAGACGATTATCAAGAAAGTGGCATTTCTCCACAATCACTAATAAGGGTTATATGCTCAGATGACTAAACAATGTTTAGAATAATAATTGGCCATTCGGGATTCCGAGATAGTATTGTATCTTTTGACAAGGTATCGGTACTATGCCCATGATACCCGTGAATCCAATGTATCATATAGCTAATCTGGCCATCCATTAGTAATGGGTAATAAGGTAATTAGTCCCTTAACACAAGACAAACCATCATGATGATGATCTAAATCGTTGGATCTAAAAAACCAATGGTGGACATTTAAGTGGAAGTACCGTAAAATAGCTCTATTGTTTTCTTTCTTCTATGATGGAATTCATTTTTGTCGTGAAAGAAAAGTCGATGTGCTTATCAGCTTTTTGACGCTTTCTTTAGACCCTTAGCATTTTCTTTCTGTAGCTTTATCAGGCAAGTTATAGATTAATATTAAAAGTCCATTTTACTCTCCTAGAACAATTAACTTTGTCTAAATTACACATCGAACAAAATCTTGGCTCACTTTACTCCGTCAAACAATTTAAGTTCATGCTCAATCTCCTCTCTTATGCAATTTCTAAGTTTTTTATTTATCTTTGTGCGATTTGATTTTGAAGCTCAAATTTTGCATGATGATATATGGTACCATTCTCTATATAAAAGAAAACATTTCATATTTTTTCTTAAATGTTTTGTATAAAATTTTATAACTATTAAGATGATAATTGATGCTATTAATCTATAAAAATATGTTTAATATATATACATATATATAGTTTTTAAACGTAAGGTTCAATAAAAATTATGGTTATGCAAAATTTGAGCACTAAACTTAGATCGTATAAAGAGAAATAAAAGAAGAAATTGCATAAGGGAGTAAATTGTACCAACTATAATTGTTTGAGCCATGATATTTTTCAGGATGTAATTTGGACAAAGTGAATTGTCCTGGGAGTAAAATAGGGTTTTCCCTTTATATTATACTAGCCGATCAACCCATGCATTTGCACGGGCTAGCAGTTTTAAAAGTGCTTGACTATTTTAAAATTCACTTGATGTTGCTAGATTTTGATATTATATTACTATACGCTCAAAGAACTAATTGATTGTACATGACCAACTAAATAAGACAAGTCAATGCTTTGTATTATGTGATCATGAAAAAACAGCTAAAACACAATCAATTGCAGGCGATCTGCATGAGTACTTGGTAATAGTATTTTATTTGACTGAGGTATATGCCATCCTAAAATGGTATTTGCTTCTCTACTTAAAATATTTTTAAAATACTTAAAACCACCTCTATTATATTTGCCATCAGAAAAATCTGTGCCTACAAAGATTGTAAACCTTTGCCACTAATATGTTCTAAAAACTACCAAGTATGGTTGTGATTAATAAATTATTTTTTTGCAAGGGATTAATAAATTAATTGGTTAGATTTCGTACAATTATATTTCTGTTTATTTTGAAACAGTTGTGTTGCACAATCTAAAAGTAGTCATGAAGTAATTTATGATTATTACACCACAACACTTTGCAAATTGATTGTCTTATATAACCCAGTTACCATTATCAAATTTTTGTATGACTGATATCACTTCTAAAATATTTGCTAGGGAAAATATATGCAGCCATCATTTTTTTGTTCTAATTACAATCTGGGTAGATGTATTCTGACTACAATATTTTTTCTTTCAATTCGCCATTCTTTTGGAATTGCAGAACATGTCTCATGAGAAAATAACTCTTTACTAAATTGTTTAGCATGTTTTACCAAAGTAGATGCAAGATGTTGGAACTGGTTGTACCTGCCAATTGTCCTTTCTTTCTTAACTGATAATAAATATTATATACTTTTGAATATATTTTTTTACCATATGCATATGAATAGTATACTATTAATCACTGCACTGCTATGCTACAAAGAGGAAAGAAATAGAGACGGAAGGATCAGAAATTACCTTGAATGTTACCAGCAGCTTTGCTGATGATAGATTCCACGTCGAAATTGACGGCCGGGTTAGCACTAATAAGGCTGACTTTTAATGCACCTGAGATCAACATCTTGGAGCACTCGATGGTCAGTCACCCTAGATGTTTAAGGGCATATGAAGATCGGTTAAATTAGCCATGCGTCAAGCACACAGCCACAATGGCAAGCTTCTTTGTAGCAGGATTGTGGATGTGAAGGATGCATGACGAATTGAAGCCGTAGGGTCATGGTCATGGCAGCTGATTCGGAATTGCAGCATTGGAAGCCGGGGCTGTTCTAGGGAAACCTCCCTCCCTTGCCGCAGGAATAGTTTATTAGAAAGTTAATTTAGAGGTATTTCATAACCTACGTTGACAGAGAAGGAAGGTTCACGTAAGATGAGGTGGGAAGAGATTATGTAAGATCCAATGGTTATGGATTGTTGAGCATCTAAACTAATGGCCAGATGTTTTGCTTTTTTGTGAGAATTTTTTTGATTTTCTTTTGATTAATGTAGAGGTCTCGAAACAAGTCTCTAATTAGTATGTATATAAGATGTAAAACTTTGTAGGCCAACACTGCCCTCAGCAACAATTATCGTAGGTCAACGAGGAGCATTTCTGGACCACATATCACTATGTCAGCAGGATTAAATCTCAGACCGCACAAGTCTATCTTGTAACTCTGTATGCAGCCATTACAAATTTCGACATATATGTTTGAAAGGCTTTTTCCTCAACGGACGGAAACAACCGACATATCAATGGCAACTCTTCGGATAAACTATAATGTTACAATATTGAACTATTTGGCATTGATTCGATTACAAATCCTTTTGTGGAACGGTAAAATTGAGGACATCATCAACATAGTTACTTACCTGTACCTCTGCTGTCTATTAAGGCCTCCATGAGATATTCAAGCCTTGCATTTATCAATATCATCGTTCTGCTAATTTTGATGTGAAATGGAAATTGAGTATTGCTTCCTCTAAACTAAAGCTACCAAAATTTACCAGTCCAATAATAAACGGCATGTCCTCGAAAAAATAATAAACGGCAATAACTAGATACGATGAGAGAAACACCTCTAGTAGCTTCACATGAAACTATGCCAAACTATTTTTCTCTCTCTTGTTCATTGGGTTTTTTTGAAAATCGTGCATTGCACGCATCATATTAAGGGAGAGAGAGAGTCGTATCAGGTACAGGGAAAATCAAAACAACGAAAACCAGGAAACAGAAACAAAACTACTGGAAGCTCTGTTCCCGACGCCAAGGCAGACGATCCCGCTGGATAAGCTTTGCCAGGCACCAGAACTCCGTTTGCTCGGCGATCTTGGCGAGCACAGCGACGACACTGCTTGTGATGCCATGGAAGGTCCGCGCGTTCCGCTCAAGCCAAATGTGCCAACCCACAAGAAGCACGATCGAATCAAAGCCTTGCGCTGCGCTTGGCCTATCAGCTTCCTACTACGTAGCCACCAGTCGACGAAGGTGTCGTTCGAGCCAGGGGCAAGTTGCTGCCAGCCATGTCTTCTGAAGGCTTTGAACCATATCTCCCGGCTGAGCACGCATTGGACTAGCAGGTGGTTGAGCTCTTCCGGCAGCTGGGCGCAGAGGGCGCAATCGTCGTTGCTTTGCAGGTTGTGCCGCATACGCCGTTCAGCAGTCCAGACTCTCTCATGGAGGACCAGCCAGAAGAAGAACTTGCACTTATTCGGGGCTTTCACCTTCCAGAGTGACTGAGCGCCCTGGAGCCCTGTTTGCCCCATGAAGAGCGCATGGTAAGCGGAGCGAACCGTAAACTCGCCGGTTGGAGACCACTTCCAGGCGAAAATGTCTGGCTGCGACTGGTTGAGCGCGAGGTTGCTTGTTGCCTGCCGGAGTCGGATGTAGTCAACTAGGATAGGAATGGTGAGCGGCCCATGGATGTCTGTACGCCAGCTAGCGCCCATGGCCTGCGCCACCGTCCGCGAGTCCCGCTGTTTAGCAGGGATGGCCTCCCAAAGATGCGGTGCGATTTCCTTCACCGACTGACCGTCAATCCAGCGGTCCAGCCAGAAGAGCGTGCTCTTACCATCCCCAAGCGTGATGAGCAGGGAGTGTGCAAAGAAGTCCAACATAGGCCGGCACGAGGTTGTAGGTGGACAACTTGCTGAAGGCCGGGTTTTGGCGCGCCAAAGCCGGCGTAGCTGGAGCGCGTGCCCCATGCGTTTCCAATCTGTGATGCCCAGGCCACCTAGCTCGCGCGGCCGTTGCACCTGGTTCCAGGCGACTGCGCATTTGCCAGCAACGACGTCGTTAGTCCCGCACCAGAGAAAAGCTCTCATAATCTTGGTTAGCGCAGCAATCACCCAAGGTGGCAGTGGCAGGCTGAGCGCAATGTGCACCGGCAAGGCACAAAGCGTGGATTTGATCAGGGCTAGGCGACCACTCCGATGCATGAGCTGACCCTTCCAGCATGGCAATCGGTCTGCTACCTTGTCCACCAATGGCTGCAATGCTGATTTTGGCAATTTCTTGACCGATAGAGGGACGCCCAAATATTTGATGGGAAAAGCCGAGATTGAGCAGGGGAATGTCGAAGCCGCGGTCGCAATGTCGGTCTCAGTGCATCGTATCGGGACCAATTGACACTTCTGAAGGTTGCAGCCCAAGCCGGAAGCCCCTCGAACAGTTGTAGGATGTTGCGGGTAAGTAGCAGGTCGTTGTCGGTGGCTGAGAGGAACATCACTAGGTCATCTACGTAGAGGGAAGCTCGATGTTTAATCAGCCTTGACCCCAAGGGGCTGAACAGACTTAAGGAATCCGCCTTACGAAACAATGCGTTGAGCACCTCCATGACCAAAAGAAAAAGCATTGGGGAGAGAGGGTCGCCCTGACGTAGGCCACGTGCATGAGGGATCCGAGTTCCCGGTGCGCCATTCATTAGGATCTTAGTGCTTGCCGTGGAAAGAAGCAGTGACGTCCAACGGAGCCAGGCTTGGGGAAACCAAGGTGCTTCAGGATCTCGAGTAGGAACGGCCAAGCCACCGAATCAAAAGCCTTCGCAATGTCAACTTTTAACAGGAAAGAGGCCTTCTTACGGGCATGAAGCAACTTTGCCGACTGTTGGACGAAGCTGAAGTTGTCGTGAATGCTTCTCCCTTTTATGAAGGCACTCTGACTAGCATGCACGAGCTGGTCTAGGCGCGGTGCCAGGCGCGACGCCAGAATTTTGGACAGCAATTTTCCGATGCAGTGGATCAGCGAGATCGGCCTGTAGTCCGAGATGGAGGTAGGCTCCTGAGATTTTGGTAGCAGAACAAGCAAGGCATCGTTAACCCCGTGAAGGCTGCGGCCGTCAAAATGCCAAAGAGCATCCAAAGCCTGCATGATGTCCGGGCGGATAATCGGCCAAGCAACTTGAAGGAAGCGCGCGGTGAATCCGTCGGGCCCTGGTGCTTTGTCTGGGTTCAGCCCTCTTATAATGTTCCAGACTTCTGCCTCTGTGAAGCGATCATCCATTCCGGACATGTCAACTTGAGGGAGATCGAGCAGGTCCAGTTTCAAGGAGTGTACCCGGTTTGCCGGCGTGCCGAGAATTTCATCGAAATGGCAGAAAGCAATGTCGGCTTTAGCCTCCTCATCATACACCAGCGATCCGTCGTTGTGCTGCAACGATTTGATGAACTTTTTCGTCTCCTGATGTTGGCTTGCAAGTGGAAAAACATGGTTGGAGCATCGCCCTCGGCAAGCCAAAGAAGTCTGGACTCTTGCCGGGCGATCGAACGCTGCAGAGAGCTGAGACCAAGCGACTTGAGCTTTAGAGCGCGTCGTAGGTGTTCCTCGTGATCTTGGAGCTGACGAAGGTCCCGTGCTATTTCCAGTCGGTGGGTGACTTCCTTAGCAAGTTCAAGCTGCAACCGGATATTTCCCACGAACTTGGAGCTCCAACTGGTAAGCATGCGAGCCGTATTCCGTAGGAGCCAATCCAGTCGGCGGAACGGGTCAGCGTTGCGCAGCGGGCAATGCCAGGCTTGGCGGACTACATCCAGGAAGCCCGGGAATTTAGTCCAGATCGCCTTGAAATGGAAGCGCTTCTTGTAGCTGAAGGAGGAGTCCGTACGCAACAGTAACGGTGCATGGTCGGAGCAAAGCGATGAGAGGGACTGGAGGTCGCAGTTGGGGAATTGCAGCAGCCAATCCGCAGTGACGAAAGCCCGATCAATGCGCTCAAGGGTAGGGTGTGATCGCTCATTGCTCCAGGTAAACAAACGCCCTTGAAGGTGAATTTCCTTTAAAGCCGCCTCGTTAAGGAACCGACGGAACTGCCCCATAAGCCGGCGGTTGAGGCGGCTATTGTTCTTATCCTGAGCGCGGTAGATTAGGTTGAAATCACCACAGAGCAACCAGGCACCGCTGCGGACCGAGCGCAGTTCATGCAGCTCGGCAAGGAACGACGGCTTATCACAGTCACGTGCTGGCCCGTAAACAACGCACAACCACATTTCAGTGTCGTCGGCGAGGAGCCTAACCCGCGCCGCAACAGAGTAAGTGCGGGGCCGGGTATGGGTGACCGCCCAGATGGATGGCTTCCAAGCCAGCAAGATGCCGCCTCGGGTACCAGCAGCCGGCAGATGGGTATGATCGAAATCTGAACCAGCAATGCGTGCAACATCATAGTGGGTAATTGAAGCCAACTTTGTCTCCTGCAGGCAGACGAGGGAGGGACACTCGGCAGCAACAAGGTCGCGCACCGCGTCCCTGTGCGCGGCGGAGTTCAGGCCCCGCACGTTCCAAATAAGAATGCTTTCACAATTCATAACCCATTTTGCGACACTACTTACAGGAGACGCGACTTTAAGCGTCGTCGTCCGCTAGGTCGCCGTCCTCCGCAGCGGGGACGTGCTGTAGGAACAGCTCTTCAATGAGGCGAGCTTCATGGACTGAGAGGCCCTTGTTGAATAGGTCGATATAGGTTTGGATATCGTCAGCTTCCGGAGGCGCATCCCGCGTGATATTCAGCTTTTTGAGCAGCATGTTTTGGGCAGCAACTAGTGCCGGTGTGCGTGAGCGCGCTTTCATCGCAAGTCGTGTGCTGCATCGCGGAGCCCGCGCCGGAGCAACCACCCGCGCCCGACGACGGCGAGGGGAAGAGCATACTGCTGCAGGAATAGGCGCTGTCATAACATTGACAAAGCTGGATGGCGATGATGGAAACGTGCCCTGTGCTGTTCCGGTGGTGTCGCCCGGCTGCGTGATGGTGGGGTCTGATCCCGAGTCATCCCTTGCGGGAGGGGGCGTAGACGGGTGGATGCTAGCTGATGGTGCATGAACAGACTCGGGTGCTTGGGAGAGCTCTGCCTCTGCCGGAGGTAATGCTGTCGCCGGTCGATCCAACGCACTCAAAATTCGCGCGAACACTCGTTGCGGCCGTTATTGGACGCGTTTGGTGCGGTGAGGGGTTGGAAAGGCCGGCCTCTTCGACCATCGGGTGGGCCGCCCCGGGTCCAAGACGAGATACAGCCAACGGCCCAAGGGGAGGTATCCAGTTTGCTTGTTGGGCCCGGGGCGGTCGGTGGCGCGTAGGCGGTCGGGGTGGATTCGAAAAGCATTGGATCCGGAGCGCGGGCGCAGTCTAGCCGCCCGGGCAACGGTTGGCAATCAATGGCCCGTGCAGCAATCAATGTGCCGTCGGAGCGGCCACGGGTGGTTGGGGAGGTGCCGATAAATGCGCTGTCAGCTGTAGGGCCCACTGCGCCTCGAAAGTGATGACCCCGCTGACCGGCGGCAGCTCCATGACCGGCTTCGCCCCGCCGGGGTGTAGAACGACGGCGAATGCGGCTCCGCGAGCGCCGCGGAGCCACATCCGGAGAGTCCTCATCTTCGCTGGATTGGGTGGACGGTGGTGTCGGTGGCGGCGACGGAGGAGGGAATCCGGAGGGAGCCGCATGATGAGGCGGCGAACTGTTATGCGCACGGTGTAAGTGAGAGTTCGGCGCATTGGCAACGGAAAATCATCATCAACCGGTTCCGGAACTGCTATGGTCCTTGTCTCCGGGATCCGCTCGAGGCGGGTGGTCCAGGCCGTCAATTTGAACACCGACAGGTCTAGACGGGCGGTAGACTCCGGGTGTATGCGGACCGGGGAGCGATGAGGGCTCGAGCAAGGCGGCCGCCGTGGTTGCCTCAAAGACGTGAGGTGGGATGCCCTCAAGCTCAATCTGCACTTTGTGGTATAGTGCCCCATGGTCGGCGTACACAAGCTTGCTCCAGGGGCGAACGCTCAACGAGAATGAGGGAGTCGTCACCGTGCGATCCCCGGCGAGCACGGCGAGATAGGACGCATGGTCCGGTAGGATTAGGAGGAAGTCAAACGGTGCCGCCGCCACATGGATTTCAAGATTCGCATCAAGAGGGATGCCAAATTGTGCGGCAATCGCCGCTCTAGCCTGCTCCGGCGCGACCTGTGGCCTAGTACCCGTAATTTGCAGGAGGACCGCAAGGTACTCGTAGGCCGACTCCTGTTGGTCTGTGTCCAGAGTCCGGTCGACGTAGCAAACTTCAGCTTCGTTACAGCGGCGCCGGGAAGGTGATGGGGATGACGGTGAAGGGAGCGGCCAGAGCGCCAGAAGAAGACCCAAGGGTCTTCTTTGTTCGCTTCGGCGCTCACCCCACGGCAACCCCGACGTCTTCTGTTGCGCGCTTGAGTGGGCTGCGGCTGTTGAGACGTGGCTGCTTGTTCCGTGGAGCCAGCAGTTTGCCGGAAAGGCTGCGTGTTCCCCCGGGGAATTCAGAGCAGTGGCGCTGCGGAGGCACTGCAAACCGCCAGCGAGGCCCCGCCACCCGCCGCGGGCACCGCGACGAATGGTGACCAGATTCTTGGCAACTCAGGCATCTGGTCGGCTCACTACAGGATCTGCGCAGGTGCTTTGTGGACAAACAGTTGAAACAGCGTCCGTGCAACAGAGCCGGGAGGGGCTTCCGAGCTGGCCGAGATTGTTGGGAGGACTGGCGCCTCCGGCTGCGCCTGCTGCGCACCACACACCAGCCAGCGTCGTCCGGCGCAGCTTCGGAGACCCGATGGATCTCAGAGCGCAGCAGGACGCGCTGTGGCTGTGGGGGTGGCGAGGCCGGCTGCCGTGTCGCCTGGTCGACCCTTGTTTCCGGCTGAGGGGCGAGGCCGTGAAGGACCACATCCTTGAAGGACCGCGTACCTTCCGCGGGAGGAGATCTGGAGAAGTCCGAATCCGGGGTAGCTTCACGCCATCGCTGACTCTTGGTGCGACCAGCAGAGGGGACGAGAGGTTCCGCCAAAGGGGAAAGGCGGGAGTGGGTGGATTTGGGCTGGGGGTGGCCGCCGGGGCCGGAAGGGCAGCCGGCGGGAGGTGGTGGTGGCGGAGGTTGGGGAAAGCCATCCTGTATGCACCTCTCGTTGTTCATTGGGGTTTAGAAGTAAGAAGTCCACAAAGTTGGTATAAGCATGCGTTACATTTTCCTTTATTTAACTGAACTACACAGGTACATGCTTAGTCTGACGCTGCTCTCTTTTTACTGATTCTGCCCGTAGGCCACCTCACGTAACGCCATTTCTTCTTTGATGCCTCTTTCCTGTTGGTGTTTACTGATGTCGGAAGATTTGCCGGTTTCCCTCCTTCCAAAGGTTCCAGACCGTGTAGATAATTATGGCAGAAACATGTCTCCTATTGTGCGGCGACAGTCTCGCCATGGTTTGTGCCCTCCGCCATTATCTTAGGTTAATTCCCGGTTCTAGCAAACTGAAGATCTGACTTTGCCTCCATTCATTCACATGCTGACAGGCAATTTTGGAGTAGTTGCAATGCAGAGTGTCCCGACTCATTCTCTTGGATCAGGCAGCGTGCAAATGGGGTTGCAGTTCCAATTTCTCGTCAACATTCTGTCAGTCGTCATCACCATGTTTTGCAAGGCCAGCCATGCAAGAATTTGTGCTCACCTTCTGTTATGA
>JAUNZO010004361.1:0-29912 GCA_031894775.1 Chloris gayana
CTCGGTGCGGCGCCCGACGGAGCAAGCTCGCACTACCACACACAAGCACTATAGCGACGGGCCGAGAACCCGTTATGGCGGCGGGTATAGTGGCCCGCCGCCACCCAATCGCAGCTAAAAATGAACAACTGTAGCGACGGGTCTCAAAGAAATGAAATGACCCGCCGCTACAGCTAAAATGGAAAAAGAAAAAAAAAGTAGGCCGCGAGATGGGAAGGCGGCGGATCCGCCGCCCCGCTCGCCCGCCGGCCCCAGCTCGCCACCCCCGCAGATCCGCTCATGACCGGGACCCTCTCGCCGCCGTCGGGCCCGCTCGTTGCCGCCGAGGCTGGCTCGCCACCGGGCAGATCCGCTCATGACCGAGCCCCTCTCGCCGCCGTCCGGACCCCTCTCGTTACCGCCGCCTCGGGCCCCGCTCACCACCGGGCAGATGCGTGACCGGGCCCAGCTCATCGCCGCTCGCCCCGAGCCCCGCTCGCCGCTGCCGAGCCCCAGCTCGCTGCCGCCGGGCAGACCCGCTCACGCTCGAGGCCCCGCTCGCCGCTGCCAAGCCCTTGCTCGCCGCCGCCGGGCAGATCCACTCGCCACTGTCGGGCCCTCGCTCGCCGCCGTCGGGGCGCTCGCCCCGGCGCATCGCGTGCTCGCCGGCCACCGGGGGCGGTGCGCGGCTCGCCGCATCGAGAGGCCGTTGGCGCGCGGCTGCCACGGAGATGGAGGCGGGGAGGACGATGCGCACAGTGGCGAGTCGCCGGCCGCCGGGAGATGGAGGAGCGGAGAGAGAGAGAGAGAGAGAGTTGTGGGTGGCGGCTGATGGTGGGTGGCGGATGAGGAGTTAGGTTGGTGCTTTTATGCTAGGTCCTGGCAGTGGAGGTGGGACTCAGCCAGCTACGGGCCATGTTGGGCCGCGCCGCTACCAAATAAATTGTAACGGCGGTTGGTTTATTGGGCCGCCGCTAAAAATACATTTTATTTGTAGCGGCGGTTGTTTTCGGGCTGCGCCGCCAGGCTGTATAGAGGCCGCGCCGCTATAGTCCACGTTTCCGGTAGTGTCGTCGCCGGGCCGGAGCTCCGTCTTGGTGGCATCTGCGTGAGGCATGGGCTTAGCCTTCTCTGGTGAGTGGGCTCCACCTCTGTACTATTGCTGACTCACTGACGAGCGGACCCCACTCCGCCAAAGAAAAATAGGAGCCAGATTTTTGGAGGTGCCACTGGAGTAGTTGACAAAAAATTTCAAGCTCCTAATTATAAGAGCAAACCCTAGATGTCATAATAGGCACATTTTTTGAATCCTCGAGATGTGGGCACACATACATATATGTAAGCCCGGTAAACCAGATTATTCTTAATTCTCCATTGCCGCGTCGCTTGCGTTTTGAGCTTTGTCTTGCGCGCGGCAAGTCGCGTCAGTGGCCTGCATGGATAAAGACGTCCGACAATGTTTATTGCACTCCTGGTTGTCTGACGTGTCATGTGCATCTTGACTTCAAACCAGTGTTAAGTACTCCCTCGGTCCCATGAATTGTGTCGTTTTAGACCATCCAAAAAATCCCACGGAAAGTGTCGTTTGAGATTGCCAGCGCATACCGTAGCTCTGGTAGCCCTTGTCCTTCGCCACTGTCACCCACGAGACTCTTGTCTCCTGCAACCAACCACACCGCACGTTCTACTCCACAGCTTCATCCCTTTCCACTCCCCTCCGAATCCATGTCGGACGGCGAAGACGGGGAGGACGACGGCCGCCGAAGTTGCTCCACTCCCTCCTTTTCTCTGTCCTCGCGATGCCAACTCGCAGATTCCATGCCAGTCGGGGGAGAGATCCTGGGGAGCGAGATCCGGAGCTCGAGATCTAGGGCCCGATGCGGGCTCGAGATCCGCCGTCCCCGCAGGGGCTCGATTCGGCGTCAACCTTGGGCGTGAAGGGGAGGCGACCGATGGGCGCGGCAGCAGTGTCTATGGCGTCCAAGTCGGCAGCGATGGCGTCTCCGCAGTCCTGGCGCGCGGCGGCGAAGCGAAGTCCACGCCCGTGGTGCCGGAGGCGATGTCCATGCGCGTGGTGGCCTGCACGACGGCGGTGGCCGAAGAGGATTCATCTGCCGCGGCGGAATCCATTCCTATTCGGCAGGAATCGTCGGGGCTCCGCCTATCCTCGTCCACATCGGGCAAGAATCGGGGCGGAGCCGAGATTCAAGCCATCCCGGACTCGAGAGGATGGTGGCAACGACGAGGGTGAGATCATCCCCGACTCTCAAGATGCTGTTGCGGATCAGTTTGTCATCATCCCTCGGTCGCCCGAGGAAGATGGACAGGGCCGGCGCAACTGTGACACTAATGATGATGACGAAGTTGTCCCCGAGACAGAGCTGCAGGATCTCGTCGACATGAAGCCCACGGATGTGCAGGCAAGCGAGGAGGACAGCGTTGCGAAGGAAGTTGGAGTTGATCCTGATGCTGGAGTCGATCCCGATGCTTGAGACCGACGACGAATCCATGCCGGTAGAACACAAGATCACATCAAGCCAAGAGGAATTGGTCACAACAAAGAGAAAGGTAAAAATCGTGGACCAAACCTTTGAAGAATTCAGACTGGATTGCATGCTTAACTATTATCCGGAATGGGCCCATCCTCTTGTGAAGGAGCTTTTCATGCCTAAAAATGATTAGTGAGCACTGATCAGTCAATGTTGCTTTTGTGGTATATGTGTCTGGTTATCCGACAAGATGTAGTGGAAATGATCAAGTAGTTGTATATGCTTATGTGATCTAGTTATGTGAAGTAGCGGTTATTATGACTTATGTGAAGTAGCGGATATCATGTCTTATGTGATCTAGTTATGTGATAAATGGTGAAGTACTAGTCTCGTATTATGTGATCTAGTTATGTGATAAATGGTGAAGTACTAGCTGCATGAAGTAGTTCTTGTTATGTGATAAATGATGAGTTAGTGATTGTGTGAAGTGGCTCCTCTGTTTCTGTGATGGTCAATGCTAGCATTAGAGAACAAATAAAACTGAACATTGACACCGCTTTACATTACTATTTAGATCAAAGAACATGCCATGCCATAAACTGAACATAAGACCATCATATAGCCTATTTACATCAAAAGGTTCATGCCATTCCATAAACTGAACCTACAACCATCATATAGCCTATTTACATCAAAAGAAGTTCATGTCATTCCATAAACTGAACCTATGACCATCATATAGCCTATTTACATCAAAAGAGGTTCATGCCATGCCATAAACTGAACATAAGACCATCATATAGCCTATTTACATCAAAAGAAGTTCATGCCCTTCCATAAACATTGTGTTCCACCAACAGAACCTTAGGTGCCAACTGAACCCAAATAGTCAATGACCTCATGGTACAGCTGTGTTTCACAACTAAGCCTTCTTGGGAGAGTGCCGAGTGCCTCCAATCTTGCTTTGTTCATGTGAGGGATTTTGTACCTATTTCCACCTCTAATTTTCATGACCTCAAGCAAGCAGCCTTGTAGAGTTAGAAACACCCTTCTTAGGAGATAAGGTTCATATTCATCAAATTTCTTCTCAACATTATGGATTAGTTCATCTATGTTTCTAGAATCAGTCTCACATGTAAGGGCTTGTAGAGAAGCAAAGAACCCAAGGTCGAGACAATTCATATCTCGGGGAATTTGGAGGCTGATTCATCAGCCTAATGTCAAGCCCAGTTTGTAGTACTGCTACAGCAAATTGCTCATCATCAATTGGGACATGTGTTCTTGCATTATCTTGTTGTATCCATATTGTCCTGTTTCTATCTTCTCTAGGCCATTTTTGCATAATAGCTGGGAGTACTTTACAAATTAAATATGACCGCATTGTATCTCCGACCACAGTCATAGTTTTAGTCACAAGTGTACCCCTCTCTCTATTGCGACTGCTTCTTTGTGCCGGTTCCTACACATATAATGACAATGAAATGGTATTCAAATGGCATTGTATACATGAATGAATAACTTGGTAAGAAGGATGTGATACCTTTCTCACAAAAGGCCACAAGCCTATCTTCCCACTAAAAATTTCAATACCTGCATCATTATACCTAGGCAAAGCAACAGCAGATAGAACCATTACTTTGTCAATTGAGTTCTTGTTATGCACTGTTCTATGTGGATCCACCTCTCCTGGTAACATATAAAATTTCTTATTCTTCGATGTGGCATTAAACCACTTCTCATCAATGTGAATAATACTGTCCATTTCTATGAACTTCGGATCATGTGGCAACGTACTCGGGATCTAACATAGACATGCTCCAATTCAGCCTTTCTTTCATGTTTGCTTCCTTCAGATGAGGTTTCAGGGAATTAGAATGTCGACGTAGAAGTCCTTGTTTGAACCACCTATGCAACTAGCTTTTGGACACCTCTAGTGCTTTTGCTAATTTCCTTATAGTTGTTCTCTTGTGCAACTCAATAGTGGCAACCCTTGATAGGTCAAATTCCAACCTTTTACCACCATTGCTTGATTTTTTTGAAGAAACATCAACTGGTCGGCCTTGCGCACGACATTTTTTTGCTTCTTTCCATATACGTTGCACGGTGCGTAGGCTGACCGGAAACAATTGTGCTACCTCTCTTGTGCTGGTTCGCTTTAATTTTCCACGGTTACTTCTTTCAAGCAAAGCTTCATATATGTCTTGTCTTTGCCTTGCCGTCGTGTTTTTGTTTGGGTTTGCCTGATTTTCGTTTTGATCTTCATCTGAACTACCATCTGAACTGTCATCGGAGTCCGACAACTCCTCTACATCAAAGTCGACGTCTACAACATCAGCATAAACACCATACTGTTCCATCTCTTCCACCATGGAATTCATATCTACCGACAGCTCGGTGTCCAAGCCAATATCAGCAGCTACAACAACAGATAAGTTACTTTTACATGATCATGCTTATAATATAATGTACTCATAACTCTATTTATTGAAGTAACCATAATTTAATGTCTTGAAAGTGCACAACAGAGCAATGATAGTCATGGTGGAATAAAGTCATGGTGAAATAGCTAAACATTATATTTATATTTCCAAACTCCTAGCATATGTATAGCCTTTAAAATTCATAAATGACAGAGAAACACTACCTAGACATTTCTGAATAGTATAGTCTCATGTAAAGAACGAATAAACATATCTTAGAATACTGAATATTTGCACAATCTGCAACACTAATGTAGCTGGAGACTTATGCACCTAAAGAGACTTTGCATGTATTCCTCACCTGTTTCCATATGTTGTTCTTGTTCAGGTTGGAGAAAGGTGAGATGGAAAGGAAAGTCCTGGTTGCCTTGATCTCCTTCATGGTTTTCAACTCCGACTTGCTCCTCCTCCTCATCGGGTGTTTCGTTGAGGTCCGGCAAGACATGTTCATCTCCCTCAGCCTGGTGGCCTATTCAAATCCAGTCCTATAGCCATGACTCATGTGTTTGATGCTTATGCGTGGTGTGTGGTGGTAGTGTTGGTTTCTTGGTCAATGTGTGTTGTATTTAAAAGGCATGGTGAGGTGAAAATTCCAGGATGTTTAAAATTGGCGCCTCTCATTTTGTTATTTTTATTGGCGCCACTTTGATTGTGTTACGGTGAATGAAAAGAGTGGTGGGCCCTCAGTTTGTTTTTTAGTGGCACATGTACATGCTGCTGTGTGAGATATAAATGGATAGAGATGCACTTGTACTGTTTTTCCACCTAAAAGTAACATTTAATAGGGGCCTGCATGTCTTTTGATTGGCAAGCTATTTTGCTCTCCTCCATCCAGGACGACACTTTTCCGGGGACGGAGGGAGTAGCTTATTAGCGCGTTGACTTCGATCTGGACGAGAAGACAAAACTCCGTACCTTCATGTGCCTCTTCCATATATATCGACATTTCCAAAGCTTCATCAATGTGTAAACTCTGACCGCGTATCAACACCTGTACCTCGTCCATTCGTTTGCTTCACCACGATCAGTGGGCCGTATCAACCCGTACATATACTCATGCTAACAAGCTACCTAGAGCGCGAGAGAGATCCATGGCGCCATCGAGTGCTATGCAGTGGTTCTTTGTCCTCCTATGCTTGGCAGTATTACCCGAGCTTTTCACAGTCATCATCCATGGCCAGCAGCTCGATGATTCAGGTAAAGTACACTACACTTATAACTTCATTAACGAGCGAGCTTTTTCCTATTTGGTTCTTAGCTTAGGCGTGTCATGCCGCCATGGCTAAGCTCAGTTCTAATCGCCATTTCCTCGATCGGTCAGGTTTCATCAGCATGGACTGCGGCATCGACGTGGACCGGACCTACTCCGACCAGTCCACCAGCGGCCTGCGCTACGTCTCCGACGCCGGCTTCACCGACGCGGGGCTCACCGCCGGCGTCGCAGCTCCCTACGACAACCCGGACATGGCCGAGCGGTACCGCACCGTCCGGTACTTCCCCGACGGCAAGCGCAGCTGCTACACGCTCCGGCCGGTCACGCCGGGCGGCAAGTACCTCGTCAGGGCCGCCTTCTACTACGGCAACTACGACGGGCTCAATAGGTCCCCCGTCTTCGACCTCTACCTCGGCGTCAACCGCTGGGCCACCGTGAACGTCACCGATGCCGGCGAAAGGTACATCCTGGAGGCTGTGGTCGTGTCGCCGGCCGACTTCTTTCAGGTTAGCATTTCTAATGTTTATTGATGTGCGTTCCCGATGTGTACTTTTTAAGCTTCTGTTTTCTTGCTATATAAATTTAAAAATACATCATCAGATGAGAATCTTCAGGCATTTCCAAATTTCGACCTGTAGGAACTCTCGATCCAATCCTGCGAGACACAATTCAGTTTAGTTAGCTAGAGAGCCACTGAATTCAATTTTATTGAAACAAATCCCTGTTACGTGATACAGAAGGCAGGGTTCACGATTTGATTTGTTATTGTATCACCGTCAGCTTGACTCTACTCCACGTTACACTTGACCGGGGACATAGTAAATTGAGCCTTGTCGCGCGCGCCAAGTACAAACCTCGAAAGAGTACGTGGAATGAGTCAAAAGCATAAGCTGGCTGCAGCATAAAAAATGTCTTCAGTATTGGCGTTTCAACAAAGAAACCCCAAGCGATGGTACCATATGAGCTCTCAGGTTATTAGAAGACAAAATGAGGAATATAGAATAGAAGAGAATTTTGAACAGCGTTCTTTATTTGTGCAATGCATGTTGGGGCTGACCTGCCCCTTGAACTCTACAAAATGTTCTGATATTAGAAGCTTGTTCAGAAGGCTTGTCACAGGCACTGCGTCATTATCTTTAAAATAGTTTTGCCTCTCCAAAGATGATTCAAGCATCAATAACTACGCGGGAAAACTATCTGGTTCCATGGAGATTCAGTACAGTTTCTGGATAATAAATTCAACATATGCCCTAAACTATCTTAACAAACATGCGGATGTTCATTTCAAAAAATATATAATAAATTGTATGTATAGGTGTGCCTGGTGAACACGGGGCTTGGTACACCATTCATCTCTGGACTTGACCTGAGGCCGCTCAGGTGGACCATGTACCCGGAGGCCACGGTAAACCAGTCGCTGCTGCTACTCAGCCTTTCCCGGCCATCAGCCACATTCAGTTTCTACCGATACCAATTCTGGCCAGCAGCTTACTCACTGTTCAGGTGAGCCTGTTTTCCAGCCTTTATGCAGAGGAGCTTCATTTGTACAAAAGAAGATTCAGCTGTTAGTTTCTGTACCCTGTCTCACATCTTGGTTTATTAAAAATAACAGGTACCCCTTTGATCCGTATGACCGCCTATGGCAAAGGTATGGCGCCGTTCCTGCATGGATCAACATAACCACCTCAGCCACCGTTGACACCTCAAGTGTCAGCAGCTTCGACAAGCCAACGGATATACTGCGGAGTGCTGCTACTCCAGTGAATGGAACCCGTATCGACTTCACATGGAGCTCGGATTCTTTTGTAAACAATGATAATGCAACATACCTCCTGTTGCTGTACTTTGCAGAGTTACAGAGACTACGAAGCAACGCATTGAGGCAGTTCGATATTCTTGTTGACAGTGCTGCATGGAACGGCAGTCAGCGCTTCACACCAATGTACCTCTCCGCAGAGGTTGTGAAAATAATGGTGCAGGGTTCAGGGCAACACACTGTCTCGCTTACTGCCACACCGGATGCTACTCTTCCACCCATCCTAAATGCACTCGAGATATATTCAGTAAAACCAATGACTCAGGTTGCGACGAATGATGTGGATGGTATCCTTCTAACATCTTATTGTTCAAAGTTCTGTAGTTACTAGCATATTTCTGAGGGATGGACACATTCTGATTGCAAAAAAATAGGGTGCAGAATTCCTTGCATTGACCTGTGTATTTGATAGGTTTTAATCTCACCAAGAATTAAAATAGCTCTATTACGAATGATAACTAGCCTCAAAATCCTCCAGCATGACTTCAGAGTTATCTTGTGGACTTTTCATATGCAGCTAAGGCAATGATGAAAATTCGGGCGAAGTATACACTGAAGAAAAACTGGATGGGTGATCCTTGTGTGCCAAAAGAATTTGCCTGGGATGGCCTGAACTGTAGTTATCCTTCATCTGGCCCAACATCACTAACATCCCTGTAAGTACTATACTTAGAAGCATTCCATAACAATTGCAGAAAGCATTATAGGCTAAACATGAATGATTGAATTGAAAAACTAACTAAATGCAATGTATGTTCTCCATTCCGTAGTTTAATCTACATTGGTTGTGCTGCAGGTACTTATCGTCCAGTGGATTGTCTGGAGTAATTGATAATTCTTTTGGTGATCTAAAGTCCCTGCAACATTTGTATGTGCCCAGTATCATCGCTCTGAATTCTATATTTTGGATCTTATAACCGCCTCAAGGTTCTGACCTTCATGGTTCCATGCCTTGAATATTCAGAAAATAATCCTGCTCACCTAAACTTGAACTAACAATTAATTGCATATGTAATTTTTATTCATTAAACCATTATTTCTGCATTAGCACTTTCATGAGTTTTGCAATTCCAGGGACTTGTCCAGTAACAGCTTATCTGGCCCGATTCCTGATTTTCTAGCGGATATGCCATCACTCCGATTCCTGTAAGTATTTCAACTTACAAGAAGACACTTTTTTCATAAAAATAAAGGAGTTTCATCAATATATTAAATATTTACTTGGTTTCTGCAGTGATTTGTCAAACAACAAACTTAGTGGACTGGTTCCTGCAGATCTACTAGAAAAGAATCGAAAAGGATCTCTTGTGCTAAGGTTTACAGCATGTAGCTACCTTCTGATTCTAGAGTGCACTTAATCCAACGATGTTTTTTCTAGAATCCTACAAACACAATTGCTGATCAGAATTCTACAACTTCAAACTAGTACATCGCCAAGTTTATTTTTCTCTGAATGTTATTGTTTAAGATTGTGTTCCTCCCTACTAGGATTGAGAACAATGCAAATCTTTGTGGCAATGGTGCTTCTACATGCGAGTCAGGGAACAAGAAAAGCAATAAAACACTTGTTATTGCAACAGTTATTCCAATAACAGTGGGAACTCTACTTTTTGTGGCAGCATTTCTTATCCTTTGTAAAAGAAGAAAAAGACGAGGTAACATTTTATCAAGAAGACCATTAAACTCAATAGCTTGTTTATACAACTCCTGGTTTAATTACAGATAAATGGATGGCAAACACCTCAAACCTGAATAGCCCTCGAGACACGTCAAATATACTGGAGAACAGACGGTTCACCTACAAAGAGTTAAATCTCATGACATCTAACTTCAGAGAAGAAATAGGGCGAGGAGGCTTTGGTGGTGTGTTCCTTGGCTATCTGGAGAATGGAAATCCAGTTGCTGTCAAGATACGTTCGAAAGCATCCTCCCAAGGGGATAAAGAGTTTTTAGCTGAGGTAGGCTGAGGAGCTGTTTTTCCTCTTCTTATGCATATGAAACTCAAACAAATACTTTAGTCATTCCTACATATTGCAGGTTCAACACTTGAGTAGAGTTCATCATAGAAACTTGGTTTCTTTGATCGGATTTTGCAAGGACAAGAAACATCTGGCCCTTGTATATGACTACATGCATGGAGGAAACCTAGAGGAGCGTCTAAGAGGTAAAACCTAGCTAGTCGAATAAGTTCTTCTGCTAATTGCTGAGTTTAATTATTTAACTATTAATGATTCAAACTTGTTCAGAAAAGAAAGTGATCTTTTTCCGGTTACTGGGATGTTTGTTTGTTATAAAAAAAACATTGAGTTAGGGATCGCCATGGCAGGTGCCGCGTGAGGGCGTTGCTGGTCGTGTGGTTGTGTTGATGTATACACAGGCGATAACCTTTGCAGATTGTGGGGTGTGTGGGTGTGTGGGTTTTGTAACCTAAACCTCTTCTTCTATTTATGAAATGATACGCAGTTCTCCTGCGTGTTCAAGAAAAAAATAAAAAAAACATTGAATAAATTAATGAGTGATAGCCCACATTTATCATCCATGATTTGTTGATTTAGATTATCACTCAACTGTTAATCAGGTGCTCATGTATCATTTATAAAGTAATATATTCTATCAATAACTTCAGTTCTTCTGACAAGGGACGTTTTTGAAATGACAAATAAGACATTATATTAATTATGGACAAATTTCATGAGATAATAATGCAACTTTTATACCTTATCCCATACCTTGCGATAACTACTTTTTTGTGATCATCCATCACAGGGGAGGCTGCTGCTGCTACACCCCTCACTTGGCATCAACGTCTCAAGATTGCTCTTGACTCTGCCCATGGTCTGTAAAATCGAACATATCTGAAACCACATTGTAGTTAACATACACCAATTCGTCATGTATCACTTTTTATAGAAATTGCATGCATCTATTAATTATGTACCTATAGCAATTAACATGTAAAAAAACACGGCCACAACCAAGTTTGGACAGCTTATATACTAATTCATCTGACAGCAATGCCAAACTAGACAAGTTACTAGATCCATTGGTGTCATTGCAGGATTGGAGTATCTACATAAATCATGCCAGCCACCACTGATCCACAGGGACGTGAAAACAAGGAATATTCTGCTGTCTGCTGATCTTGAGGCGAAGATAGCTGACTTTGGGCTCATGAAAGCGTTTGCGAATGAATCCATGAGCCACGTCACCACTATGCCAGCAGGTACCCTGGGGTATCTTGACCCTGAATACTACCATACATCCCAGCTCAGTGAGAAGAGTGATGTATACAGCTTTGGAGTTGTGCTGCTGGAGCTTATCACAGGCCAGTCACCAGCAGTCCCCATAAGTAACACAGAGAGCATTCATGTCGCACTATGGGTGCGCCAAAAGCTTATGGAGGGTGACATTATGAGCATTGCTGACCCGAGAATGGGAGGGGAGTATGATGTGAACTCTGTGTGGAAAGTTGCAGAGTTGGCCCTGCGGTGTAAAGAAGAGCCATCAAGGAAACGACCAACGATGACTGATGTTGTGTTGGAGCTGAAGGAGTGCTTGGAGCTGGAGGTGTTGCATGCAATGAGCTATTGTAGCTCAGCTCCAAGTAGTGCAAACAATATCAGTACAACAGGTATGGATATAGATGGAACAAAAGCAAGTGATTGTCCAAGACAGCAAGCCATGCTTGAGTTAAAACAAGTAGGCATTGCATCATCAACAGAAGTAGGTCCCACACCAAGATGAGATCAACCATTAAATTTTGTAAATTTTATACATTCTGTAGTTGAAGCTATAAGACTATATATATGAATATTGTGATTGTGCGCTTCAAAACTAAGACAAACGGAAGATACATTTTCCTTGTGGATCTAGGCAAGTAGAAGTATAGATAAATTCAATCAATAATCAGTCAGAGTAAAGCATATTATTTTGGACCAGACAGAAGAATCAAAGGAAATGAATCAATCAATGGTCCTGCTTGCCATAAATTTCAGGTGTATCATCTGAGTTCTCAGTGACTAAGTATATATGTATTGAACTAACTACTAAGTCAGGAAACGAAAACACTCAAATGCCTTGTCACATCTTCAAAATCATAAAAGAAGATATATGACCCTTCAACAAGAAAAAGGGAATGTGTATTCCTCATCCAAGACAAATAAGTATATATGACCCTTCAACAAGAAAAATAAGTAACAAAGCAACAGTATTGTAAAGGGTAGTGCACTACACAAAATAGAGTACATTGAATTGTTACCAAACAGGCAAACACACAGTTTGTAAATTATATATTTGCCATACCTCCTTGGAACCACGTCGTAGTGTATACTGCAGAGTGTATACTAGGGTAGTGTCATTTTAGAAAAGACTCATAATCTGCTAACAACAAAATAACACAACAAAGAACTTTTGATGATGCTATGAGAATATGCACCGAAAGAAGAACCAGTTTGTCAGAAATGATTGTTAAAGTATTAGATTAGTTAGTGTTTCCCTAAAAGAAAAAGGGAATGTGAATTCCACATCCAAGAGCTCATAGTGCAATAAATTGAAATTCCAAAGTCTGTTAATCCTGGAAATATGCTATTCTCAACTACCTACATGGAAAGCACACATTTAACACAAAAACATTATTGTTCAGGCGAAAGGGGGTTACATTGATACCATTCTAGCAACTCAATAGGCCAGTTTTTTTTATGACTCGTCCGATATAAAAGGATGCTTATGATATGGCATAGCACAGCATAAGTGATTGGCATCATAGCGACTCTCTGCGTTCCTACTGTGGACAATTGTTTGGTCCATCACGGCCACAAACAAGATGCAGCTGATGATGAATGCCAAATCCAACAATTAGTAGAAGTATTTTATTACAATAAATGAAATCGAGAGTCAATCCCCTTTTCCCTAAAAGAAAGGTAAAACAGAAAAGAAATAACGAAATTAACCTGGCTCGTTCCGCTCCGAACAGATCCATAAAGATCGAAATGCTGATACCTCTCAAGCAATATATTATAGTCTGCATAATCGGCGACCCGCCGGGGAGGTCTCCAACTAGGATCGCTCATTCCATTTAGAACGCAGGGAACTCACCGGCGGCGGAGGAGGCCAAAAACGGACGGCGGCGGCGGAGGCGGCACGACGAGCTCATGCCTTGTGGAACGGCAGCCGATGCAAAGAACGTTTCACGCGGAGAGCCCACACGACACTGCAATCTGCATTGACCCATCAGGCCCAGTAGTCTTAACACTAGCCTCTTTGGGCTTCTTGCTTGCGCGGCCCAACTGCGTTTAGTTTGCTTCCCGCCTGAGTTTCGCGGCAAGCAACGTTACCGTTTGCCGGAGACGACGGTGATGATCAAAGGGCGAGCGCGTGTTGAAAAATGATCTGTAGCAATTGAGCTTTGCAAGGCTTTAGGTAATAAACCTGTGACAGCCTGCCAATGTCCTGCCCTGAATAGTGAAGAGGTCATTATACTAGTACGCATTGCCCTGACATGATCATGAACAACCCGGGGATATAACCCAAACCTAAATTTAGCTCTATATTGCTAAATTATTTAAATCGAACAATCCAGGTTTTTGCTCTCAATATGATGCTATCTATGACATTGACGTTTGCTTTTTAGCATCAGACAATACAGCTGCCAGTTGGCATAATACCTTGATCAATAATATTGGTCATGACGTAGTAGAATGAGATAATACAAATAAAGGCCTTCACATAATACCCACAGTCAATGTTGGTTACTATTATATATATAAAGAACAATTAAATTATAGCAAGTCCTGCATTGTTGTCAAGGAGTAGGTAGCATTTATCTGTTGTTCACTTCATCATGTAAGCTTTCTGTTTATTTTATGTACCTTAGTCAAGTCAGTTCATATAGATGAAATCATGGAGTTGGGTTGCTATCGAAGAGAATTCTATCATATAATCTGGGCTCTTGCACTTGTGCAAGATTGTTTATGAGAAGTAATAGTGAATTGTTCACTTTCCCATCAATTTAACTTTTGGGTTAGTTAGTACATACATAGTAGGTCATTACGATAATTACGACATCCAATTTTCATGTCTGTTTTCTGGGCGACTGGGTAGGCAGTCACGTGAGCAGCGAAGTGTTGAAAAGTACATAGGAATTGGACATCATTTTAGCTTTTGGGCGAGCAGTTGATCGATGCATACTAACTCAAGAATTATAATAGATTGTGTATAGAAACAATTTAGACCATGCTAACCGTGGGAGTTTTTTGATCTTTTAGGACTCAATAGGGTGCGCTTCGATTATTTGGGACAGTCAATATTATCATTGCCAAAATGACACATATAAGGTTGGTTTCTTGATTTCATTGACATTATTCCTCTATTCAGTTTTTTGTATTTCTTTTTCTCCCCTGGGCCACGCTAAAACACAACCTTGCCCTCTAGCTCGGTGGTGCCTTACAACGCGAAGATGGCTGCCAGTTTGTCGCGACCTCTCCTCCGCGTGGCCGTACATCCAGCTGTCGCACGGGGATGCCGACACAAACACGTAGAAGGACAGGGAGATTGACGGCGACGTTGGGCGCTTGGTTGATCGGCCGTGAAGGTACTCGCGGTGGCGGTGGTGACCTGTTATTGACGGACACGGAGAAGGAGTGCTGCTCGTTGAGCTGTCGAGGTGCGGCGACATGGAGATGGTTGATGAGGGTGAAGATGAAGGAGAGGGAAAGGCCCCTGCTCTTGACGGTCCGCCGATGGCCACACAGCTGACAACGGATAAGAAGCTCTGGCCGGCGGCACTACCGTGCCCAGTCCAACTAGGAGCAGGAGGGCAATCTAAGTCTTTTAGGGAGGAGAAAAGACAAGAAAAAACCAGAAACAAGGAGGAATGTTAATGAAATCAAAGAGCCAATCGTATCTGTGTCATTTTGGCGATGTCCATATTAACTATCCTAAATCATCGAAGCCCACCGTACCGAGTCCTAAAAGATAAAAAATCTCTAACCGTGGTGATTGTAATCCATAGAAAGAAAGTTGAATACATTACTCATATACCAGGAAACACCTGAAACTTGCCGTTGCTTACTATCTTGCGCGTTGGAAGTCGTTCGAGTGGCGGCTTCGACCTAGCTAGTAATTGTTAATTGCATTCTGGGTTGCCTGATGACGTTTTGTTTGCATTGAATTCGTTAGTTTTGAATAAGTGGACAATATATAAGCTTATTAGCTTCCAAAATACTTGACCATTCCAACCCCGTTGTGATTGTGATATTGTTGGAGCTTGACCAGGTATAGGCACATATGTACCTCGTACATTCGTTTGCGTGGCTTCATTTTATCGATCCGTCGTACCAGCTCGTACATATAGCCATTTATATTAGAATCCGTACATGAGAGAGAGAGAGAGAGAGAGAGAGAGAGGAGGGAGAGAGAGAGAGAGTATGATGATGTCCACTGCTATGCCGTTCTTAGCCGTCTTATGGTTAGCAGCAACATCGAAGCTGGTCACTATCATCCATGGCGAGCCTGATTCTCCAGGTAATACGTAGCTTAAGCTTCTTCTACATATGTACTCTAGCCAAGGGCTCTGCCTTTGCATGCGCTGATCGCGTCTCTCCATCTCCATGGCTGCTGCCAGGTTTCATCAGCATCGACGGCGGCATCGCCGCCGACGCAGCCTACCCCGACCAGAGCACCCGTGGCCTCCTCCTCGTCCCCGACACCAATTACACCGACGCGGGGCACAACGCCGGCGTCAGGCCACCGTACGACAACCCGAACCGGCCGGACCTGTACCGAACCCTCCCGTACTTCCCCGGCGGCGTGCGGAGCTGCTACACGCTCCGGCCCGTCGTGCCGGGCGGCAAGTACCTCGTGAGGGCCAAATTCTACTACGGAAACTACGACGGGCAGAACAAACTGCCCGTCTTTGACATCCACATCGGCGTCAACCGCTGGACCACCGTGAACATCACCTCCCTCGACGGCAGGCATGCCATCGAGGCGATAACAGTCTCGCCGGCGGACTTTTTGCAGGTTAGTAGTCTTGCTGCGATGTCTGTCACTATCTTCAGAGTTTGCTGGGCTTGAACTAGTGGCACACTGTAATAAAAAAAAAAGGTTTTACCCCACGAATAGGCTAGTTACACTTGGACTGTACTTCCGTTACTATCTACACAAGGACAAATGATAATATAATCACAACCTTTTAACAAACTCCCTGCAAATAAGCTTCATCCAGGTCGCAGTTTGAACGCTGTGTTGAGAATCAGTTGCCTATTAGCAATAAACTATCTTCACTGAGAGATGTTGAAGCTAGATAAGCTACATAAGCAATTTTGATAGATAAGTTGAATCATAAGCAATAAGCTTTACTAAACACACCCTTAGTACGAATATATGCAGTTGTATAGTATGTGATAACTCATAACAGTTTTATTGGATGCAAAAAGTCCGGCGCACCCCGGTTTGTCAAGCCAAATCAGCTCGAGGATCCTGTCAAAAGGGCTACTGACCTAAGGATGATAAAAGAAGAAACCAAAAAATAAAAGCCGTGTCCCATATTTAAAAAGCCAGGGCATCTTTAGCCTGGCGCTCTCAGGCTCTTGATTTCGAGCGCCTGGGCTGAGATCAATGCCTGGCTCAGGCAGCAATGGCCAGGCTTTAAACCAAACACGCTCCAAGATCCTGGCTGTATATGTTGTTGTACTCAATAAAAATATATACACGATGTCATAATCACTTCACAGTAATTCGCTTGTGGATGTACAGATTTGCTTGGTGAATACAGGGTCGGGTATACCATTCATTTCTGGGCTAGAACTGAGGCCGCTGGAGGCGACCATGTACCCGGAGGCCACGGCCGACAAGTCTCTGCTCCTTCTCAGGCTTGCCCGGCCATCATTAACTGATTTCAATATCAACCGATATCATTTCTGGACAACTGGTTTCTTCAGGTGAGTGATCGGTTGGACGACCAGATTACAATATCAACCCATATCATTTCTAGACTACTGGTCTCTGGCAAAGAAGCTTCGTTTGTAACCAACATGGATTCCCTCACATCACTTTGGTTTCTTAAAAACAATAGGTACCCTGTTGATCTGTATGACCGCTCCTGGCAAAGATATAAAGATCCTGCATGGACCAACATAACTACCACAGCCACTGTAGATGTCACAAATTCCAGCAACTTTGACAGGCCAAACAAGATACTGCAGAGCGCTGCCACTCCGAAGAACAGAACCCGGATGGACTTCACATGGAGCCCAGATCCCGACCTGAATGAAGACAACACAACCTACCTTCTGTTGCTCTACTTCGCTGAGTTACAGAGATTGCCAAGTGATGCTGTGAGGCAATTTGATATCCTTGTTGACAACGCTACATGGAATGGCAGCCAAAGCTACACCCCAAAGTACCTCTCTTCAGAGGTTGTGAAAACGACGGTGCAGGGGTCAAGCCAGAATGCTGTCTCAATTATTGCCACACCAGATGCCACTCTTCCACCCATCCTGAATGCATTTGAGATATATTCAGTAAAGCCAATGACTGAGCTTGCAACAAATGATGCCGACGGTATCTGCTACACACTTTCACTTTGCCACAGCTGTCAATCACTTGCCTCCATGAACATTATGTTGCTCTCGTAGTGATGGATGAATTTTGGTTGCAAGCAAATAAAATCCAGAGAATTCCTTGAGTTGACCTGTGTATTAGATTATTAGTCAAAAATATGAATTAGTCAAAGTTAGTCTTAGAATTTAGATGCTCAAATTTGACTGATAATTGATCTCAATTTCACAAAGCATAACTTCAGAGTTTTGTTTTCCCCTGTGAATAGCCAAGGCCATGATGACAATTCGCGGAAGATATGAATATAAAAAATGGATGGGTGATCCTTGTGCACCAAAATCATTGTCTTGGGATGGCCTGAACTGTAGTTATCCTTCATCAGGTCCTGCATCAGTAACAGCCCTGTACGTAGCACACTTTCTAAAAGCATTATTACTAGACTAACTTGAATACTTAATAAAAAATAATTAAATCCAATGCCAAATTTTTATTGTTCCCTCTTAAAAATTTACTGTTGGATGTGCACATGCTACAGGCTCTTATCATCTAGCGGGCTTGCTGGTGAAGTTGATGCTTCTTTTGGTGATCTGAAATATCTAAAATACTTGTAAGCACCAAATATAAGAACACATGTTTTGAATTCTAAATTATGAATGTCTTACCCACTAAATTCTCCCTGACGGCCTGACCTACCTTCAACTTGAAATATTCAGATAAAAGATATGCTTAAAGAAATTTAAATACCAATGGGTATTGATCCTGTTTTTCACTGAAAGCATAATTCACTTGCTGAGATTACCAATTTACATAACAGTTCCTTCTATGAAGGAGATTAGGCCACCTTCCTTCCAAGATCTAGGTTTTTCAAATCGTGCTGTTTGCTATTTTGGATCCTATTACCAACAGAAACTCAAATTAACAACTAATATATGACTTCTGCATATCAGCTCCCCTTGTCTACTTTAGTATTTTTCATGAAACCTGTAATTCCAGGGATTTGTCCAACAACAGCATATTTGGTCCGATTCCTGATTTTCTGGCACAAATGCCATCACTCAAAGTTCTGTAAGTATTTCTGCTTATCTGGCATCATATTATGCTAAAATAATTAAATCAATATATCAAACATCCGTTGTGTTCCTGCAGTGATTTGTCAAGCAACAATCTCAGTGGATTGGTTCCTGCTGCTCTACTAGAAAAGAGTCATAACAAATCTCTTGTGCTCAGGTTTGCAATATTCAGCGACCTTATGGTTCAATAGTTCATTTAATCCAAAGGAAGCTCGTTTCAGAAGTATTATGCAAAAGCAATTGTTGATCAGTGGTCAGTAATTAAATGCACTTGAATCAAACAAGTGCATTTCAGTTTTCTTTAAAAATTAATGAACTCAGATTTGTGTTGCTCCAATGACAGGATTGATAACAGCCCAAAACTATGTATTAATGGTACTTCCATGTGCAACTCAGCGAAAAAGAAAGGCAGCAAAACACTTGTCATCAAAATAGTTGTTCCAGTAGTAGTAGCAACTCTACTGTTTCTGGCAGCATTTATTATCTTTGGTCCTATGAGGAACAAACCAGGTAAAATTTCACCCAGGAAACCAAGAAATATGCATCCAGTTATAACTGTTTATACAGTATCTGGTTTGAATACAGATATATGGATGGCAAACAACTCAATGCTCAATAGCCCTCGAGACAGGTCAAACGTATTTGAGAATAGGCAGTTCACCTACAAAGACTTGAAGCTCATAACAGCCAACTTCAGAGAAGAAATAGGACGAGGAGGATTTGGTGGTGTGTTCCTTGGCTACTTGGAAAATGGAAGTCCAGTAGCTGTCAAAATGCATTCAAAAACATCCTCCCAAGGGGATAAAGAATTTTTAGCCGAGGTAGGCTGAGCAGTTGCTTTTCATCTTTATGCGAATTTGAAACTGTAACAAGCAACAGTATCTTATTAGTTCTTACACATTGCAGGCACAACACTTGGGTAGAATTCATCACAGAAACCTTGTTTCCTTGATTGGATATTGCAAGGACAAGAAACATCTGGCCCTTGTATATGAATACATGCATGGAGGAAACCTAGAGGACTGTCTAAGAGGTAAGCTCTCCTTCCTTTCCTCAGAAAGGGAAAAGGACTAACCTCACTTCCATGTGAACAGTTATTTTGATGTATCCACTCGCTTATAACTGAGGTTAATAATAGCTAAATTGTACAAAACATGTGATGTTTCGTTATTTTCTTTTTGTTCTCCTATGCTTACCTTATCCTGTTATAACCATCGTTTTTTGTAATCATCAATATATTACAGGGGAGTCCACTACGGCTATGCCTCTCACTTGGCTCCAACGTCTCAAGATTGCTCTCGACTCTGCTCATGGTTCGTAAAACCATACATACTCAAACCGTAATGTAGTAGAAATGTATCTTGTACGATGGTTTGTAGAACTTTCATACACTTACTTTCTGCTCAAAAAAGGGAAAGACCTAGTGCTGGAAGCTCCCACACAAGGTGGGAGTCTGGGGAAGGATTATATGAGGCAAGTCTTATCCCTACAATAAATTGTAGAGAGGCTGCGTCAAACCCAAGACCTCTTGGCACAAGTGGAGTGACTTAAACCAGTGCATCAGGCTTGTCCTTCATGCACTTACTTTCTGCTCATGCAAACTAATTTTGAGAAGGGGGGGGGTGGGGTGGGGGGGAACTAAACTCGTTACAATGCTTGACCAGCTTATCTTAATGCTAAACCAACTGGATGTAATTTACTGGTTTCTTGATTTGGTTGCAGGACTAGAATATCTACATAAATCATGCCAACCGCCACTAATCCATAGGGACATCAAAACCCGGAATATTTTGCTATCTACTGAACTTGAGGCCAAGATAGCTGACTTTGGGCTGATGAAAGCGTTTGCCAATAAATTTATGAGTCATGTCACCACTATGCCGGCAGGTACCTTGGGTTATCTTGATCCTGAATACTACCATACATCCCAGCTCAGTGAAAAGAGTGATGTATATAGCTTTGGAGTTGTTCTACTAGAGCTAATCACCAGCCAATCACCGGCTGTCCCTGTAAGTGACACCGAGAGCATCCACATTGCACAGTGGGTGCGCCAGAAACTCTCGGAGGGTGACATTGCTAGTATTGCTGACCCACGGATGGAAGGGGAATACGATGTCAACACTGTTTGGAAGGTTGCAGAGTTGGCATTGCAGTGCAAGGAGGAGCCATCACGGAAAAGACCAACAATGACTGATGTTGTGGTGGAGCTGAAAGAGTGTTTGGAGCTGGAGACATCTCATGTGACGAGCTACTGTAACTCATCAGTGCAGAGCAGTGCAAACAAATTTAGTATAACAAGCGTTGGTTTTCATACTGCAGATCAAGCTACTGATTATCCTAGACAGCATACCCAGATTGGTTTGGAGCATATAAGCATGACATCAACAAGTGTTGGTCCCACACCACGATGAGACCCACAGTATACGAGGTTTTAGATTTTTATATATCTATTATATGCTTCTTGAATTTGAGCTATTAAATAAGAAACTAATTTCTGGATCTGTAGACTATATTTAAACGTTGTATTTATGAGCTCCAAAATTGATAGAAGAAGAGTACAAATTAGCGAATTCAGTAAACCACATTTTTCTAGCGGAGACTTCGGCATTAATTGGTCAGTTTCTTATTCCTTCTTTCGGGGAGAAAGAAAAGAAATAGCAGAAGCGAGAAACCAGCAGCTCAGTTTGACTCATCGCCGTGCTACACATATCCATCGGGTTCGAAATGCTGATGCAAACCAAACACCTCAGATATTGACTAGCCTGTCTAATCAGTGAGATCGTCGTTATGTTCTAGCGCGCAAGACCAAATCACCAAAATCAGCGAAACAGCTTTTGGGTTTCCCGGTAAATGCAAAGGCGCGAGATATTTGAACAGGGAGAGCAGTATAGTGTAGCTCACCGGCGGCGGCAGATCCCTGAAACTGGCGGCGCGAGTGCGTGCGAGCTCGGGCCGTCGGGCGGGGAATGCGACTGGCGGCGGGATGGGGAAAAAGACGGCGGCGGCTGCCGGCAAAGGTGGGGTGGCCCGGAGTAAATGTTGGTGGTCGGGCTGGGAAAGGCCTCGTTTAGCTGGGCCTGGTATTTTAGGCTGTCTCCAACAGCCCGGTCTCCAACAGCCCAACTAGGGATGTAAAACACATGAGGACTGAGGTGCCGTTTGGAAGTCGACATTGAGAGCTGGAATCGTGAGTGAATTGGCATTGAGTGGACCCGAATTGCGTTGTTTGGACTGCTTCAATATTGGTGCCCGGAATTAGACTGAAATGCCGTGCGGCGTTCGCTCCCGCCTGTGCCAGCCCGCCCACAATTCGAAGACCTCCCGCTCTATATTGCTCTAAATCGACATCGATGTGCATACCGCTTCGTCGTGCCTTCATTCCCTCGCGAAAAAAAGACAATGCCTCGGGAGAAAGGCAAGCAGGCAACAGGGAGACTGCCGCCGTCGCCTCCCCCCTGTTGCGTCGCATCTGCAGCCCCCTTCGCCGGCAAAGGTACTCGCTAGCCTGCCTCCTCCTCGTGCTCTTGCATCTCCCACAGACCTTCTCCTTTTTTCCTTCTCCTGCTAGACAGTCTCTTATTTTCTACATGGATCTGTGAGCAGTTCATGATGGGTAAAATCAGTTTCCCCCTTGCCCCCTTCCCAGTAAATCTATGACGCCTCCCCATTGGCCCCTTTACCTTCTCTAGAACTCAATTGATTTGGTCGATTCAAACCCTAATAAGTTATGTTGCTTGGATTTTTCAAGGTACTGCACCGTTGGTTTGTTGTTGTGGCCGATGGAAGGTATGGTAAGCATAATAATGTGTCTCTCGTTGTATGCCATGATGTTTTATGAATGATGTGTGTGCATTGTAGATACACAATGTCAGATCTTGAATTGGTTTGTTATATAACTGAAGAAAATAAAAGAAGAAAGAAGAGAAGAATTGTGTTGACAGAACTCTATTTTGAGTCTATTTTTCTTGGGCTTGCATATCTTAGTTTTCAGCGGCCACGAAGAGATTTAGGGTGCTTTAGTAGCGATGAGCAACGACATCAACAGGATGGTGAGAGCTCTAACTTGAAGGCGCTGCGTGGAGTGTGCTCATCGTTGTTCACTCTTTATTTGAGAATCCGAACATTAGTTTCCAAATCGCAATTATATAATTTATATAATCGTGTAACAACTAATTTGGCTCGGAAGTTATTGAATCCGTAGAAATTTGAAGCTTCAAGTTATACAAGTACTTAGGCCAGTCTCAGCGTGGTTTCATGAACAATAAATAGAGTGCCATATAGGCCTTTTTGATGATGTGACAGTATATTAATGAGGAGAGAGGTGAAATGAGTTTCATGAGGATGAAACCCTCCATACACGATTACCTAGACAGCCTCGTGTCTTGCATGTAACGTACAAGACCACAATAAATGAAACCATGCATTAAGAGAGGGGTGTTTCATCCTAGTTTCAAACATTTTTAGATGACGTGTCACTCTAGGTAATTGTGTACATGAAACTTCCATTGAGATTGGCCTAGCTCGAGTGAAACTTCCAAACGGCACTCTTGGAAAAAATGAGTGGAACTTTTATTTTACTTTTAAAGATTAGGTAAACGTGTAAACCTCCTTTCATCATAAATTTTGTATCACATAATCATTTTTGCTTAGGTGTCATGTCATTAATTGAGAATGAAAGCCATATGAAAGGATCATTGAGAATAACGGGAAGTGAAGGCTGCATACTACATCAATTTTATTCACCCTGGTTACGCACCTTATTTATTGTTTTCCTTCTATAGCGGACTGGGAGGAAGAGCAAGGTAGCGGACACTCGAAGTATGCAAATACATGAAACCATGCATTAAGAGAGGGGTGTTTCATCCTAGTTTCAAACATTTTTAGATGACGTGTCACTCTAGGTAATTGTGTATATAAAACTTCCATTGAGACTGACCTAGCTCAGTGGAACTTCCAAACGGCACTCTTGGAAAAAATGAGTGGAACTTTCATTTTACTTTTAAAGATTAGGTAAACGTGTAAACCTCCTTTCATCATAAATTTTGTATCACATAATCGCTTAGGTGTCATGTCATTAATTGAGAATGAAAGCCATATGAAAGGATCGTTGAGAATAACGGGAAGTGAAGGCTACATACTACATCAATTTTATTCACCCTGGTTACGCACCTTATTTATTGTTTTCCTTCTATAGCGGACTGGGAGGAAGAGCAAGGTAGCGGACACTCGAAGTACGCAAATACATGGACTGTTGCTGTCTTTTTATTCATTCATCCGTAGACATTGACCAGCTGGTTGCTGAAGTTTGGCACGCCGTAGCGGGCACGTCCATCCCGTCGGACTAGTTTTCTCGAGAGCAGCAACCGTTTCTGCAGCAATTTGGATCAAATGTGCAGAAGAGCTTCTGGGGGCAGCAATTGCAGATGGCGTCCGTGTTCTCGGCGAGCACTGGAGATCACAACACACGCGTGAACAAAGAAAAAAACATTGGTTACTTATCAATTCTTCTTTGCATGTTTGTATCTTCTTGAATATTGTAGAACAACATATTAATTGTATATCGCATGGCTATTTGGTACTATTTTGTAGTAACTGAAGCACTTCATTCGGAAATTATAAATCGATGCCATTCTCGATACATGAGCCCTTTTTTCAAAGTGGAAAAAAATTGTGATGTCCACAACTCAATTTTGTGATCGGAACGACACCAATTCGGGAATGTTGGGCGTAATTAGAGGGAGCAAAAGCGTGTACAGAAGCTTACCTTGTGAGTGGAAGGACGCCATGAAGATCACCACGGCCATGGCCCAGATAACGAGCACAAGGATCGCCCTCTTCCCTGCCATATCGCCTCGACTGCTACTCTTCGGAGCAGATGCTACTCTCCACATGGACATCAGGTAAGAGAATGCACATTCATATATAGGGCAGCAATGAAGGTATATGCTTTACGTATGATGCTTGATTATTACTGTGAAACTGACTTGTTCATCTTTGGCAGATTCATCCAAATTCCAGCCACAAGCTTCCTTGATAGCTCCACTACAAGCAGCCAGACTACCTTGGCAGATCCATCCACGACGGCCAGACATCCTTGATGGATCCAATGGCATCCATGGTCTCAATTCGTCGGTTTTGCTATCCAGCCGGCCACATGCATGGGCAAACAAAAGTGGACACCTTTTACCATGGGTAAAAAAAATGTAATTCACAAAAAAGATCACATGCTCCATGCACGATAACAAATAATATAAAATGTTATTCAAAAAGCGTCTCGAGTTTTCTAACAGGATGTTGCAAAAAATTTATCCCGTGTGTGGTCAACTTTCTATCTTAGACGATTATCAAGGAAGTGGCATTTCTCCACAATCACTAATAAGGGTTATATGCTCAGATGACTAAACAATGTTTAGAATAATAATTGGCCATTCGGGATTCTGAGATAGTATTGTATCTTTTGACAAGGTATCGGTACTATGCCCATGATACCCGTGAATCCAATGTATCATACAGCTAATCTGGCCATCCATTAGTAATGGGTAATAAGGTAATTAGTCCCTTAACCAAGACAAATCATCATGATGATGATCTAAAACATTGGATCTAAAAAAGCAATGGTGGACATTTAAGTGGAAGTACCGTAAAATAGCTCTATTGTTTTCTTCCTTCTATGATGGAATTCATTTTTGTCGTGAAAGAAAAGTCGATGTGCTTATCAGCTTTTTGACGCTTTCTTTAGACCCTTAGCATTTACTTTCTGTAGCTTTATCAGGCAAGTTATAGATTAATATTAAAAGTCCATTTTACTCCCCTAGAACAATTAACTTTGTCTAAATTACACATCGAACAAAATCTTGGCTCACTTTACTCCGTCAAACAATTTAAATTCGCGCTCAATCTCCTCTCTTATGCAATTTCTAATTTTTTTTATTTATCTTTGTGCGATTTGAATTTGAAGCTCAAATTTTGCATGATGATATATGGTACCATTCTCTATATAAAAGAAAACATTTCATATTTTTTCTTAAATGTTTTGTATACAATTTTATAACTATTAAGATGATAATTGATGCTATTAATCTATAAAAATATGTTTAATATATATATATATATATATATATTATAGTTTTAAACGTAAGGTTCAATAAAAATTATCGTTATGCAAAATTTGAGCACTAAACTTAGATCGTATAAAGAGAAATAAAAGAAGAAATTGCATAAGGGAGTAAATTGTACCAACTATAATTGTTTGAGAGAGTAAAGTGAGCCATGATATTTTTCGGGATGTAATTTGGACAAAGTGAATTGTCCTGGGAGTAAAATAGAGTTTTCCCTTTATATTATACTAGCCGATCAACCCATGCATTTGCACGGGCTAGCAGTTTTAAAAGTGCTTGACTATTTTAAAATTCACTTGATGTTGCTAGATTTTGATATTAGATTACTATACGCTCAAAGAACTAATTGATTGTACATGACCAACTAAATAAGACAAGTCAATGCTTTGTATTATGTGATCATGAAAAAACAGCTAAAACACAATCAATTGCAGGCGATCTGCATGAGTACATGGTAATAGTATTTTATTTGACTGAGGTATATGCCATCCTAAAATGGTATTTGCTTCTCTACTTAAAATATTTTTAAAATACTTAAAACTACCTCTATTATATTTGCCATCAGAAAAATCTGTGCCTACAAACATTGTAAACTTTACCCACTAATATGTTCTAAAAACTACCAAGTATGGTTGTGATTAATAAATTATTTTTTTGCAAGGGATTAATAAATTAATTGGTTAGATTTATCTATGCAAATGGTCTTACAAAATGTACAATTATATTTCTGTTTATTTTGAAACAGTTGTGTTGCACAATCTAAAAGTAGTCACGAAGTAATTTATGATTATTACACCACAACACTTTGCAAATTGATTGTCTTATATAACCCAGTTACCATTATCAGATTTTTGTATGACTGATATCACTTCTAAAATATTTGCTAGGGAAAATATATGCAGCCATCATTTTTTTGTTCTAATTACAATCTGGGTAGATGTATTCTGACTACAATATTTTTCTTTCAATTCGCCATTCTTTTGGAATTGCAGAACATGTCTCATGAGAAAATAACTCTTTACTAAATTGTTTAGCATGTTTTACCAAAGTAGATGCAAGATGTTGGAACTGGTTGTACCTGCCAATTGTCCTTTCTTTCTTAACTGATAATAAATATTATATACTTTTGAATATATTTTTTTACCATATGCATATGAATAGTATACTATTAATCACTGCACTGCTATGCTACAAAGAGGAAAGAAATAGAGACGGAAGGATCAGAAATTACCTTGAATGTTACCAGCAGCTTTGCTGATTATAGATTCCACGTCGAAATTGACGGCCGGCTTAGCACTAATAAGGCTGACTTTTAATGCACCTGAGATCAACATCTTGGAGCACTCGATGGTCAGTCACCCTAGATGTTTAAGGGCATATGAAGATCGGTTAAATTAGCCATGCGTCAAGCACACAGCCACAATGGCAAGCTTCTTTGTAGCAGGATTGTGGATGTGAAGGATGCATGACGAATTGAAGCCGTAGGGTCATGGTCATGGCAGCTGATTCGGAATTGCAGCATTGGAAGCCGGGGCTGTTCTAGGGAAACCTCCCTCCCTTGCTGCAGGAATAGTTTATTAGAAAGTTAATTTAGAGGTATTTCATAACCTACGTTGACAGAGAAGGAAGGTTCACGTAAGATGAGGTGGGAAGAGATTACGTAAGATCCAATGGTTATGGATTGTTGAACATCTAAACTAATGGCCAGATGTTTTGTTTTTTTATGAGAATTTCTTTGATTTTCTTTTGATTAATGTAGAGGTCTCGAAAAAAGCCTCTAATTAGTATGTATAAGATGTAAAACTTTGTAGGCCAACACTGCCCTCAGCAACAATTGTCGTAGGTCAACGAGGAGCATTTCTGGACCACATATCACTATGTCAGCAGGATTAAATCTCAGACCGCACAAGTCTATCTTGTAACTCTGTATGCAGCCATTACAAATTTCGACATATATGTTTGAAAGGCTTTTTCCTCAACGGACAGAAACAACCGACATATCAGTGGCAACTCTTCGGATAAACTATAATGTTACAATATTGAATTATTTGGCATTGATTCGATTACAAATCCTTTTGTGGAACGGTAAAATTGAGGACATCATCAACATAGTTACTTACCTGTACCTCTGCTGTCTATTAAGGCCTCCATGAGATATTCAAGCCTTGCATTTATCAATATCATCGTTCTGCTAATTTTGATGTGAAATGGAAATTGAGTATTGCTTCCTTTAAACTAAAGCTACCAAAATTTACCAGTCCATTCTCCAATAAGAGAAATACTTTAGTGAGCATAGGGGCATGTGTCCACCCTAGCTTTTCTCTTAATTGTGGTTAAATATAAATATTGAATCTTTGATTATATTATTAAACATGTCGGACTAGTTGTAAATGTGTTGTCAAAACATAAATTGAAGTACAAAACATCAAATTCTGGTAAATTCATGAAATTCTATTAAATTTGATGAATTTGTCAGAATTTGATGTTTTTGTATTTCAATTTATGAATTGACAACATGTCTATAACTACTTTGACATGTTTAATAGTATAATCAGAGATTCAATATTTATATTTAACCATAACTAATAAAAAAACTAGGGTAGACACATGACACTATGCTCACAAAAGTCATTCTCAAAAAGCGGCAATAACTAGATACGATGAGAGAAACACCTCTAGTAGCTTCACATGAAACTATGCCAAACTATTTTTTCTCTCTTGTTCATTGGGGTTTAGAAGTAAGAAGTCCACAAAGTTGGTATCAGCATGCGTTACATTTTTCCTTTATTTAACTGAACTACACAGGTACATGCTTAGTCCGACGCTGCTCTCTCTTTTTACGGATTCTGCCCGTAGGCCACCTCACGTAACGCCATTTCTTCATTGATGCCTCTTTCCTGTTGGTGTTTACTGATGTCGGAAGATTTGCCGGTTTCCCTCCTTCCAAAGGTTCCAGACCGTGTAGATAATTATGGCAGAAACATGTCTCTTATTGTGCAGCGACAGTCTCGCCATGGTTTGTGCCCTCCGCCATTATCTTAGGTTAATTCCCGGTTCTAGCAAACTGAAGATCTGACTTTGCCTCCATTCATTCACATGCTACCAGGCAATTTTGGAGTAGTTGCAATGCAGAGTGTCCCGAGTCAAAATCCCGGTGGAAACCGGTCCGGTTTCCACGGATTCCGGATTTCCCGGTGTGAACCGGGACACTGGGAAGTGCGGGATCCCGGTGGATCCCGAACCGTGGTTTTGTAACAATCCGGAATCCCGGCCGGGAAGTCCGGGATCCCGGTCCGATTTCGCCGGGAAAAAATCCCGGACTGTAGCGGGATTTCAATCCATGGTCCCGACTCATTCTCTTGGATCAGGCAGCGTGCAAATGGGGGTTGCAGTTCCAATTTCTCGTCAACATTCTGTCAGTCGTCATCACCATGTTTTGCAAGGCCAGCCATGCAAGAATTTGTGCTCACCTTCTGTTAGAGCATCTCCAAGAGTTTCCCTAAAAATACCTCCCTAAAAGAAGATTAGGAAGGAATCAATTTATATTGGGATCAAATTCTTGCCTTTCCTCCAACAGCTCCCGCATAATTGGATCCCAATATCTTAAAACCGACCACGTCAGCAGTTGAGATTGATTCGGTATTTTTTTCCCGTCGAGCTGGCTCTGCCTCCTATGATCAATCCCACCCGTTGCTGGCTGTTGCTCCGGCTTGCAACTTCTCCTGGCTGCCTTGTTTGATTTTGAGTGCAAGCCTTGTATCGAATCACGTAAAGGCAGGAGGAAAGGCCATGGCCAGCGATGGGATGAAGCCAAATTGGTCCCAACAACTTGCCAAACGGATGCGTGACTATCTTCACTGATCTTGGCCTTGGGGACGGCCATGGCGAAACCTCCTGTTGCCGGAGACCTGCAGAGAGAAGGTAGAAAAAATAAAAAGGCACCGTTTGTTGCCAGTAAAACCCGATGTTTACTACTCGCGTTTTGGAATGAATTGCCGTAAAACTGGGTGCCACGTTGATTGGGAGCGCCAATTTGTTCCCTGTACGTAGCTAGGACTGAGGATGATTTGGGGAGGGTATAAGTTTAGGGAGGTCTTTAGGGGTGCTGTTGGAGAAAGATTTTTGATGAATTTTCCTAAACTGTGATTTAGGGAGGTCTTTTGGGGAGCTATTGGAGATGCTCTTATGG